>JAJPUD010000054.1:14683-45424 GCA_023553655.1 Myrmecobius fasciatus | reverse complement strand
TTCACTCTCAGTTCCCACAGGCCTCTCTCTGGATGTATATGACTTCTGGTCACATCTGGTTTGAATCACATCATTGTTGAAGAGAACCATGTCCATCAAAATTGATCATCGTATAGTCTTGTTGCCGTGTATAATGTTCTCCTGGTTCTGCTGATTTCACTCAGCATCAGTTCATGCAAGTCCCTCCAGGCCTCTCTGAAATCCTCCTGTTGGTCGTTTCTTACAGAACAAAAATATTCCATAACATTCATATACCATAATTTATTCAGCCATTCTCCAATTGATGGGCATCCTTTCAATTTCCAGTTTCTTGCCACTACAAAAAGGGCTGCCACAAACATTTTTGCACATGTGGGTCCCTTTCCCTCCTTTAAAATCTCTTTGGGATACAGGCCCAGTAGAAACACTGCTGGGTCAAAGGGTATGCACAGTTTGATAACTTTTTGAGCATAGCTCCAAATTGATCTCCAGAATGGTTGGATCCGTTCACAGTTCCACCAACAATGTATCAGTGTCCCAGTTTTCCCACATCCCCTCCAACAGTTATCATTATCATTTCCTGTCATTTTAGCCAATCTGACAGGTGTGTAGTGGTATCTCAGAGTTGTCTTAATTTGCACTAACTTTTGTCTATTAAAGTAATTGTTTGCTTCAGTGAGCTTTTGTATCTCTTTGATTTTTGACCAATTCTATTTTTTAATGAATTCTTATATTCAGTGAATTTTTGTGCCTCATTTCCCATTTGGCCAATTCTGCCTTTCAAGGCATTCTTCCTATTTGGTTTTTATACCTCTTTTGCCATTCGGCCTATTCTGTTTTTTAAGATGTTATTTTGTTCAGTATTTTTTGTGCCTCCTTTACCAAGCTGTTGATTCTTTTCTCATTATTTTCTTGCATCAATTTCATTTCTTTTTCCAATTTTTCTTCTACATCTCTTACTTGATTTTAGAAATCCTTTTTTGAGCTTTTCCATTTCCTGAGACAAATTCATATATTTCTTGGAGGCTTTGGATATAGGAATTTTTACTTTTCTATCTTTTTTGATCTTTTCTGTCACCATAGTAAATTTCTTTGGTCAGAATTCTTTTCTGTTGTTTGTTCATTTTTCTAGCCTATTTCTTGTCTTTTACCTTTTTGCTAAGTTGGGCCTCTGCTGACAGGGTAGCAGACACAGTGTCCCAAGTATCAAGAGTTTTGTGTGACTATTTTCACAGACACTTATAGTGACCTGTAAGTTTTCAGTTTTTCCAAGATAGTATAATCTAAGGATTAGTATATTTGCTACTCTCCAGGTCTGTGATCTTGTCTGTGAGTGACAGCAAGCACTTGTTTAGCCCCAGAACTGTGACAAGAATCCCTGGTCCACTTCTACCACAAGCACCTTCTCATCCTGGAACTGCTACCCAGGATTGCAAGCTGAGGATGGGACAGATAACAGAGTCCTGCCCTCAGGGCCATCAAAGAGACCCCTGTAATCTCCTTCTGGTCAGTGGTTCGACCCCTTTCTGATCCGTGGGCTGACACCTTTGGATCTAGCTGCTGTTTCATTCACTACCAAAGCTTGCTTCTGGTTTGCTGGAGTCTGGTTGCTGGTGCAGCCTGCACTGGATTGCACTCGACTCTCACCCCTTTTTACCGAACTTTCCTGTCAAACTTTTAAGTTGTTTATGGCTGGGAAATTGTTTTACTCTATGTGTGGGTTCTGTCACTTAAAGATTTTTAAGGGTATTATTTGCAGGTATTTGGAGTAGTTTGAGGGAGAGCTTAGATGAGTCTCTGCTTTCTCTCCATCATCTTGGCTCCACTAGCACTCCAACCTTTCTTTCCTTATTCTTTAATGAGGTAAGTACCCAAACTCTACAGATTTTGGCCAGAATCCATGAACATCCCTGGATCTGGGTAACTTTTGGTGCTACATTTGCCCTGATTTTTTTCAGCGTTCCACTTTTCATGGATCACATGTGCTAGATTAAGCTGAAAGATTTGGTAATTTGAGAAGATGCAGAAATCTTGGCTTCATGATAGTAGTAGAGAAGGAAATAAACATTTATATAGCATCTATTGTGTACCAGGACCCTCCTGGATCACTGTTTTTTTTTTTTAAATTTTTATTAAAGCTTTTTATTTTCAAAACATAGATAATTTTTCAACATTTACCCTTGCAAAACCTTATGTTCCAAATTTCCTCCACCCTTTATCCCACTCTCCTAGATGGCAAGTAATCCAATATATGTTAAAAATATGCAATTCTTCTTTACATATTTCTGCAGTTATCATGCTGCATAAGAAAAATCGTATCAAAAAAGAAAAAAATGAGAAAGAAAACAAAATGCAAGCAAACAACAACAAAAAGAGTGAAAATGCTATGTTGTGCTGGATCACTGTCTTGTCATGGCAGGGGTACTTGTGTAATTCAATAAAACTATGAGCAATGCTATG
Source organism: Myrmecobius fasciatus (assembly GCA_023553655.1). Lineage (NCBI taxonomy): Eukaryota > Metazoa > Chordata > Mammalia > Dasyuromorphia > Myrmecobiidae > Myrmecobius > Myrmecobius fasciatus. The sequence goes on along the minus strand of JAJPUD010000054.1, from coordinate 42,985 downwards.
CAGGGTAACCCAAGATGGAGAAGTCATAGTGTAGAGTTCTGACAAAAGGTAATGCACTGGAGGAGGAAATAGCAATCACTTAAATATCTTGGCCAAGAAAACCCCAATGGAGTCCAAAAAATGAAAAAGGCTAAGAACTCTGGATTAGGATATTTGATTTAGAGAGTTGCAAAGGTAAATAGTAAGGGAAGGGATGGTCAACAATTATTGAGAAAAGTAGTAAATTGTTTCTCTATGTTTATATTTCTAAAATTCTGGTTTTGTTTATCAGAAAGTATCTAGAAATATTGATTTATCTTTATTCTTTATTGTTTTAATAAATAGTTCCCTTTTTACTTAAAAATATAAAGATGCTGGATTGGCACCTTTACCTCAAAGATGTATGAAGGCTGTATACATCAGAAGAAAGCAAGCTCTTTTATATTTTATTCAGCTGATGTTGTTTTGTGTCCTTTGTTCTCAAAGGACCAATGACATCATGAGGGTGATGTCTTGACTTTTGCCTGAATTGGGCTTAAGTGATGCAGAGCTGTTGTTGCAGTGTTATCAGCCTCACTCTCTCCTCCAATCATTGAAATCATGTGGCAAGACAAAAGTCCAAATAAATAGCAATGGCCCACATATAGTGGGTGACCTTAGCCTTTGTAAATTAAAGTCTTTCCCAGGTCTTAGTTTGTCCAAGATGATGCCCATTAGACTAAGAGTTAGGTTAGAGTTGAGACTAACTCTAGAGTTAGTCTAGAGTTAATCTAGAGTTGAAACAGATGGCTCCATTTATCATCACAAATTATTAATCTGGTGTGAAAAACTCCTGAAGCTCTAAATGCAATGGTAGGTCTAGGTAGGTTCTGAGGTAGTGGAATGACAAATAACTAAGCCTTTCTTAAAGCCAGAAAGGGTTTGTATTTTGCTCTTGGAGAAGGGAGCACATACAGTGAGTGAATCACAGATCCTTTCATTATCAAACTATTCTTTTGATCAACAGCAAAAGGATAATGAAATATGAGGATTATTTTTTAATGAGAAGAAAAAGTACAAGGCACATTGCTTGGTTTTTATTTATAGAAGTAATTATGAATTGAATACTTCAGAGTTACCTGCATCTGATAGTAAAAACAAAATAAGATTTCATTGCCCACCTTTGTGGGACACAAGATTAGGTTTTGTCTGGAAGCATAAGGCCCATTATTTAAAAATTGGACTCCTCATTTTGGCCCGGGTTAAAGGAAAGTCTGCCAAAACCAGTGTGGCATTTGTGGAGATATTTTGTGAATAAAGCCCGAAAGCCAGCAAAACTTCCATGATATTTAAATACAAAACATTTGGAAATTTTTTAAAAAGCCAATCAATTTTTTCATATATAAATATCTTTGCCAAAGGATTTCTTTTCAAATGTGTTTCATAATTGAAAATAACTTGTGGAGGCTTCATATTTAATTGCTGTCAGCATGAAACCATTTTTGACAATAAAATGGAGGAAAAGAAATGGATTAATATTTGGGTTTGTTTCATGTGTTATAGTCATGTCTTTTTACTTCAAAAATTAAAAAAATAGTGAATGAGAAAAAATAACTATTAAATTATAATTTTTTATACTTATACATCTTTTGCATATTCCTGGATTCATCTTTAAATTCAGTTAATGTTGTGCTTTATTTGTGGATTTATGCTTTATTTCAGTGATAAAAGCTGATTATGCTCCTCTATGACATTTAAGGATTACTAGAGGATAATCTAATAACTACTAGTAGTAAATATAAGGGTAATTAGTAGCAGTAAACATAAAAGTCTTTAGGAGACCCAGCTACCTCTAGCAATCTTAGCTAAAAAAACCACTCCAATCAGGCATCCTTCTTGTGAACCAGGTCACCCAACTTTGATGAAAGAAAAGACAAGGACAAAGACAAGAGACATGTCTAGCTTAAGCTGTAGCCTGTAAACAGAAATCTAAGAACCCACTTGGGAGGTTCCCAGCCAAAGCTGGTTAATGAGCAGATGCCTTGGGGGCTGGGAATAGTCACATCACTCAATCATGCCCTTCATAAACCTCCTTCAGAAATGGGGTCTAACAAAATAAGAAAAAAGATTAATCACAGAGTGATATTGTTTATTAAGCAAGGCACCTTTGAAACATACACAATGAATTTATTATGCTTTTTTAAAGTGGGCTACATGTAATAGAGATCCACAGTTTCATTTTTCTACTTTGCATATGGAAATGTTCATTTTAAGTGGTATTTGTTAAATTCAGAATTTAAAACTTTATTTTATTTTTTTAAATAGTATTTTATTTTTCCAAGTACATGCAAAGATAGTTTTCAACATTCACCTTTACAAAATCTTGCGATCCACATTTTTCTTCCTCTCTTCTCTCTTTCTCCCTCCCCAGGGCAGCAAGCAATCAATATAGGTTAAATATGAACAAAATTTAAAAATTAAAAAAAAAACCATCTGATTCTATAATTATTTCAGTGCTCTTTGAGAGAAAATTCATTTTCCTTTATTCAAATCAGTTCATTTTGAATACCTGGACACCATAGCACAAATCTTTAAGAGGTCTGCAGTTACACATCGATAAATGCTTCTGTATTCCCAACGTGTTCATGACCATTTTTGACTTTCTACTGGCACAAGGCAGACAACTTCAGTGTTTCTAGACTGTAGATTCCCTAAAAAAGGAACTCAGCTGCCATGGCATTTCTCATTCTTTATCTCATAATGTCTGAATTCTGAGTAGGGATGCATTGGCCACCAAATAACCTCATTAATTGAATGCCATTTCAGTGTGAAGCACCCAAGACTGTTTCAATTAGGCTGCCTTGCCAGCTAATTTTAGCATAATTAGTTACTTGCAATAGAGCAGTACCTGCCTAGACATTAGCTTTGGCCCCACTTTTGTTTTCTAATATGATGCCATTAGAAAATTTGCTGGAACAAGCTTCCCTATAAATGCATTACTTTCTGCCCTTTCTCCTTTCCCTCTTACCCCAGTGGGAGGAATGAAGTAATCTAACTCAAGTTTGATGGGAGTAGCTTTGCAAGTCTATCTAGTTATCCCTGGGATCTGATCAAGAGGATTGCTAGCTGTGAAATGAAGGTATTTGTCCTCCCTCAGTTTGCCCCTGTGGTTCAGAAAGTCACTGTCTTTGGAGTGACAAATCCAGGTTGTGAAGAGGGCTTTCCAGCTTGGAAAAGACCCAGAGTTGTAGCCTTTCCCCTAAGCTTCCTATTTATAGGAGCCAAGTGGCAATTTGCTTCACAGCAAAGGCTAACTTCATGACTGTTTGCAAAGTAAAAGGGTAATTAGATTCTTTGGTTAGAAAGGGCAGCTCTGAATTTTTCTTCTTTTTAAATTATTATATTCAAATAGGAAATGCTTCCTGTTTAAAATTATGCCTTTCTTAGAAGAACTCAAAGTTCTTCATCAGTGTCATTATCTTATTCATCCTCAAAATAACCTTCCAAGTTTTATCAACCCTACATTTAAGAATGAGAGACAGCCTAGATAGGAGACTGACCTATGAATCCTGAAAACCTAGCTTCAAGACCCGTCTCTGACACATACAATGAACAAGTCACATAACCTCACAAGTAACTTTTTAATATTACTTTTCAGATCTACATCAGTGGAGGAGATTTTTTTTAAATTAGCTGTGTAGAAATTGAAACTTTAATTGAATTGTTGAAAGTCACTAGGATAGAGTTTCTAATCTACCCTCTACACAGCTGCCAAATTGTGTTGTTCACTTGTTCAGGAAGCTCTAGGGCCTCTCTACTGCAGATATGGTAAAATAAAAACTCCTATACTTGGCATTTAAAAGTACTTCTCAATCTGGCTCTAGCCTACCTTATAGCTAATTGTACATTTCTATGGCAATTAAATTACATCATCTACCTATTTAACTTAAATGATTTGAGCAGGGCACACACACACACACACACACACACACACACACATGTGCCACCCTAATTCAAGTAATTCAAGTTTCCATTCCATTCATCAAGCATAACCTTAGTTGAGAGCCTGAGATAGGAATGATGAGTCTTCTGTGTCTACAATCAATCTTTTCTTTTGAGTCTTTTCTAGTATGTGCATCCTTTTTTTTAAGCTGGAAGGAAGTTTATTTATTTTTTTAATAGTGTTTTATTTTTCCAAGTACATGTAAAGAGAGTTTTCAACATTCATTTCTGTAAGATTTTATATTTTTAATTTTTCCCCTTCTTTCCCTTTATTTCCCTCTTCCCAAGACAGTAAGCTATCTGATATAGGTTAAACATGTACAGTCTTTCTGAACATATTTCCATATTTGTCATGTTGTACAAAAAAAAATCAAACCAAAAGGGAAAAAAGCACAAGAAAAAAATCAAGCAATGCTCCCCTAAAAAAAAGGTGAAAATACTATGCTTCAATCCACATTCAGTCTCCATAGTTCTCTCTCTGAATACAGATGGCATTTTCCATCCCAAATCTATTGGAATTGTCTTGGATCACTGAATAGCTGAGGAGAGTTAAGCTTATCATAGTTGATTATCACATAATCTTGCTGTTCCCTGTAAATGATGTTCTGGTTCTGCTTACTCTACTCAGCATCAGATTATGCAACTCTTTCCAGGCTTTTCTGAAATCAGCCTGCTAAGTTTATGCTAGTTCATGCATCTTTCCAAAATGCAAGGGATTCTTTCTTCAGCATACCTACAACCTATTTATTCTACTTAAGCCAATGGAGTTAAGAATGAAAGGAATAACCTTAAATGGCCCATAATTCCTGGTCAGGTAGAAATCTACTGGTGGAGTTATTGAGAAGAGTCTAAAGGTTTCAGATGAAAACTAAAAATGAATGAAAAGAAAAGGTATTCTCGTTCTTCCCTGGCCCTTACTTTGGAATCTGGGCATGTCCATAGCATACCTCTGTCCTCCCACTAGGTGCACCTACTCTACAATCTTTGCCCTTGTTCCCCTGAGAAGTCACAGGGAGAAAACATTGGAGATTACAGCAAGACTCACTGGAATCTATTCCTCTCTCCACACTGTCAATATCCACTTTGATTCATCTTTTGAAAGATTTTATCCAAGAAAATAAATAAATCAAGCCATTAGATTCTTTTGAATTTCTAGCTCAGCAGCCCACCTTTTTTTTCCTTCCACCTAACAGAGAAGGTTCATCATCTCTCTCTCTATGTGTTAAAATGTTGTGTTAATAAGCCAATCACTGCTTCTTTCTTTTGCTACTCCTATATTCACAATTAAGAGCACATACATTAATAATAAAGAAGCTATGAGTTCATAATTGTATAACAAGAAAAAAACAGTTTTAAAGGCACCACAAAATTGGGAATTATAGAAAGCTTAAAGAACAGAAAACTATTCAGGTACAGTTATCCCTTCCACATTGTAGGGATTAAGGATGTCATACCCTATGACATGTATTTTGTATTAGAGAAGTCTGAATTTTTTTTTCTTTTTCTTTTAGAGAGTGTTTATAGTACCTTACTGTATAATTTAGGTTAAGTATTTGGTCATAAGTTATATGTAGCTCAATGTTAAATCAAAATACTTTTTTCTTTTCTGTGTCCTCTGCTGGCCTTTGCATGCCAACTCTGGCTTTTACAAAACTCGCCCCAAAATCCTATTTAATTTATTATACTGACCCAAAACATGGGAAAATTGAGATGTGGAAGGGATAACTGTAAATGTTGGCAAAGTGGGGAGATAAAGTACTTTATTGGATTTTCACAGAGCTCAACCCAGTCCATTTCAGTCTAACTTCCTTCTTAGGGATTGAATAAGCTGTGATATGAAGCAGGAAAATTCAAACCATTTAAAAACACCCCAATTTTAATCCCCAATGGGACCAAATGACTGCTTTATGCCAAGACTATCCTTGAAACTAACAATCCTTCCCCTTTCAAAAAGGGGAATTTATACTGTTCTTCAGTTCTAAAATTCCTCAAAGTTTTCTTAAGTAGGTTTTGGAAACCTTTTCTCTGTCTGAAAAAGAGCTGGTCTCCCTAAAGCCATGTTATACTTGTATCCTATTCTATAACCTTCCAGTGAAGCAGTAAGAAGAAAAGTTGTTAGCATGATCACTATGCAATATAATTACACTTTTGTGTGAAGGCCCTTCAAGAGAATGCTTTTCTGCAATCACCAGTTTTCTTGACTTTACCTGATTTTGTTTCTATTTGGGTGGAAGGCTTTTCCTCTTGATAAATAGCTGTTATAAAAAAAATAAAATTTACACTCAATTGTTTCTATAGCAACCATCTCAGATCCATTGGCTCTCTGATGTTTTAAGGAATGCAAGAAAATGTATTAAACACTTACTATGTGCCAGACACTGTGCATTTGCATCCCTGGAGTAACAAATATAAGTAAGACAATACTTGTTCTGAAGAATTTCATATTCTCATGGGAGGAAAAAAAAACAGTACATTAAGGGAAGCTATAAGGAAGGGAAAAGGTGACAGGCCCTTAGCAGTATTGATTACAAATGCACAACTGGGTGTTGCTTTTTCAGGAGTGTTTAATTCTTCCTGACCCCATTTGGGATTTTCTTGGCAAAGATACTGGTTTGTAATTTCCTTCTCCAGTTCAGTTTATAGATAAGAAAACTGAAGGTTTTCTTACTAGCATCCCACAGCTAGCAAGTATTTGAAATCCAGTTTGACCTCAGGTCTTCTTGACTGCAGTTCTGTCACTCATTTCTTTGGAGGTGGGCAGCATTGTTCATGATGAGCCCTTCAGAATCATCTTGGATTATTGTAATGGCCAGAGTAGCTGTTTCACAGTTGACCATCATTACAAGACTGTATTACTGTGTATAATGATTTCCTGCCTCTGCTTACTTCCCTTTGTATCACTTCATAGAAGACTCCCCAGTTTTTCTGAAACCAGGGCTGAGGATCTGACTCAGATTTTCAGATGACTGGGGATAACCACAGGCTAAATCAGAATCACCATCCAGAAGGGCTACACTATACTGAACTTCAAGAAGGTTCCCAGCTGCAAGAAAAGCTATCAGGCTCAGAAATATTTGAACAGTTAAGGGAAAGCCAATCCTCAGGATCTCTTCTGTGATGCTGGAGGATTTATTTTAGTGTCAAGTCTGACACTAACTGAATACACATACTTTCAACAATCAACCAGGACTGAAAGCTTTGCTTATTTTGTCAAGGGAAAAAGGAATCTGTGAGATGCAAGACTTAGTCCCAGGCCAGACATAGATTAGAGAATGAGGCCCTCCCATTGATACTCACGCACTTAACCCTTGCTTTCTACTGGTCCCAAGAAAATCTTGGGGAATAGCAGAAACTGCTAGGACATCTCTTTGATTGTATGGTATATAACCAAAGAGATGTCCTAATAGAGAGAAATTTATGGGGTGAAAAATTTTATTGAGATAGGAAAAAAATGATACCAAGAAGAACAAAAGGTCAAAAATGTCAAAGGAATTAATGAAAAAAAATTTTAAAAAGTACTAGATCTTAAACCGTATTACAAGGCAGTAATTATCAAAACAATCTGATACTGGCTGAAAAATATAAAGGTAGATAAGTAGAACAGAGTAGACATATAATGCCCTGTAAAAAATTATTATAGTAACTTTGTGTTTGATGAGTATTAAATCTTTATGTAAGTTTTGAGGATAAATACTTACTATTTGGGAAAAATTGTTGGGAAAACTGAAAAGCAGTTTGGCAGATAGTAGGTATAATGTCTCCATACTATAGAATAAACACTATAGGATAGTATCTCCTTATATTTGCCAATATGAGGTCAAAATATATACATGACCTAGACATAAAGGGAGATATATAAATAAATTAGAAGAATATGAAGCAGATTACTGATTAGATTTTTGGATAGGAGAATTTATGAATAAACAAGAGATAGAAAGCATTGTGAGGTATAAAGTAAATAATTTTGATTACATCAAAGTACAAAGGCTTTATACAAATAAAAACAATGTAGGCAAAATTAGAAGGAAAACAGAAAATTAAGGGAAAATTTATAGATAGTTTTTCAAATAAAGGTCTAATAGTTTAAATATATAGAGAACTGACAAATTTTTAAGAATACAAGTCACTCTCCAGTTGATAAATGGTCAAAGGATATGGACATTCAGTTTTTGGTTGAAGAAACCAAAGCTACAGTTATATGGGGAAAAAAAACATTCAAAATCATTTTAGTTAGAGAAATGCATATTAAAACACCTTTGGGACATCATCTCACCCTCTAATGATAAAAGGGCAAAATAACAAATGTTGGAAGGGGATGTGGAAAAATTGGGATGCCAATGTACTGTTTTGGAAAGAATCAGCCTTTCCTCTGGAGAATCCTGCTGTTGACACCAAATTGTTAAGGAATTTCTCACCCTGTTTCTTGGAAAGAAATTTACCTACCAGTGGATTCATTGGATTGAAAGTCAAATTACATGAGCAGCCATACTAAATAAGTAAGATTTATTTGAATGTTATGAGAGACAATGGCTGGTTAATAGCAATCCTTACTTTCTAGTGTACATATTTAATTTATATTTTTTGGTAGGTCAATTAGAATATACAGCCAGTCAGAAACATCTTAGGGGAGGTAAATAAAGTTTAACTAACCAATGAGGCATAAGGATCCCATATTAGAATTATTACACTTCCCCGATTTTGTGATAACAAGAAGGTTGAGAAAGAATGAAAGTTTCAGATTGTAGACCTGGATTATTTAAAATTCAAAAAAGCTATTATTAGTCCATCACAAGATTCTTAGACAAATATAACATTTCTAGAATGCCATTATTCTCCCTCTTTAACTTCTTTTTTCCGTTTAAAATGGGTTATTTGTTCTAAAAGATTTGAATGCTGTAACCTGAACCCTGAGTAAGACAGATTTCCTCTGACCTTCCTCTGCTACAACTACTATAGCAAATCCCAATTATTCAACACATGCAAGAATTAAACACAACTTTTTTTTAGCACATTTTCCTCATTTTCTCCTATCCCAAGACTTGTCCAAAGAGTTAATGAGACCCTGTATTTAGAAGCAAAGTTATGATTGTCCCCCCTTCCCCAGCTGTGTATTTGCCAACGTTTCCCAATGAAGAAGTTTCCTTTAGTCCCCCCAGAAATTCCAAATATATACAATTGCCCTGCTCCAAGATTTGGGATTCTTAGTTGGGATATATATATGCCATTGTATACATGTGCCATTGTGCATGCTATCTCTGAGACTGGGGATAGGAAGCTCCATGCCTGTGAGTAATAAAGCTGTTTGTCTTGTCAAATATTGAATACTGCCTTTGTCTCAGTATCCATTCCCTTGACAGGTATACTACAATCTCAGAGAAATCCTGGGATTCAGCCATGCCTCAATGGAGCAGATGGTGTAATTCCTGATGTAGAAGAGATGTCCACGGCTGTGCTCTAACCAGTAATGACAGAGATCTCTGTCCAGAGGAGTGCCATTAGGCAAGAAGTGAAGCCAAAGAACTAGACAGCATCAAGCAGAAGTATCAACAGTGGGATAATGAAAACCTAGATCAGGAGTAGAAACCGTTTTTCTGTCCAAGGGTCATTTGGATATTTATAACATCATTTGCAGACCATATAAAATTATCAACTTATAGAATAATGAAATTCCATTACATTCATATATCATAATATGTTTTGTCATTCCCCAATTGAAGGGCATCCATTCAGCTTCCAGTTTCTAGCCACTACAAAAAGAGCTGCCACAAACATTCTTGCACATGTGGGTCCTTTTTCCTCTTTTATGATCTCTTTGGAATACAGACCCAGTAGTGACACTGATCAAAGGAAGGGTAGCCCTTTGATAGCCCTTTGGGCATAGTTCCAAATTGCTCTCCAAAGTGGCTGAATCAGTTCACAACTCCACCAACAATGCATTAGTGTCCCAGTTTTCCCACATCCCCTTCAATCCTTATATATTTATATCAATATAAACATTTATATATTCAAAGAATATTATAAATTCTGAAATATTTTTATATTCAAAGAATACTGCAGATCCTTTGACCTAGCAATACCACTACTTCATATGTTTCTAAAGATAAATAGGAAAAAAGAAAAATAATTTATATGTTCTAAAATTTTATACCATCTCTCTTTGTGGTGACAAAAAATAGGAAATTGCAGGAATACTCATCAATTAAGAAATGGCTGAACAAGTTGTGATTTATGATTATGGTGGAATACTACTGTGCTACAAGAAATGATGAACTTAATGATTTTAGAAAAATATGGAAAAACTTGCATGAAATAAGAGTGAAATGAACAGAATCAAGAGAACATTGTGTATAGCAACACCAATATTGTTTTAAGAATTACTTTGAGCAAATAAGTTATTTTACCATAAATACCCAGATAAACTATAAAGGGCATATGAAGAAAGATGCTATCTGCATCTGGAGAAAAAATTGATAAATAGTATGTATAGAATAATTGTATATGTGTGTGTGTGTGTGTGTGTGTGTGTGTGTGTGTAATAGTAGCCATCTCAAGTTGGGGGTGGGGTGAAGGAATTAAAAAGAAATGTACATGATAATTGTGTTGTATGGAATAGAATAGCAAATTATGCACAGTAGATTTGCAATTTCATGTGCAATCATCTTTTTTATTGTACCATGTTATAGAAATGTTTATTTTATTCCATAAATTAAAAACATATTTTTTAAAAGTACTTGACATTTGACTAAAGGTATGACCTAGTCCCTGGGTCTTTTTACCCTGCCAAAGCCATCCTTATGCACCCATAATGATTTAGTAAGTAAGAGAAGTAATTTATATTTTGCTGGGACTTTTGAATAGGACCTGCAAGAAGGCTTCTATTTTCCCTTTATGGAAACCTAAACTCTAGCCATCCTCATAGTGAGGTCCCTCACCTCCCTGTAGCAGATGGTTTACCTTTCTAAGGTGGTTGTTGTTTGTCGTCCTTCATTCTTGAAGAAGATCATGACATCAGAGAAGTGATTCCATGACTTGCAAATGAATTAGATTTAATTGAGGGAGGGATGTGCAAGGTCACCTGCCTCACTTTCCACTCCAGAGCCATCTGGGACCAGTGGCCAGATATAGGTCAGGATAACTGGAGATGGTCCTGGATGCAATGGGAGACCTTGATCTTTTTAAACTAAGGTCTTCAACAGGTGGCCAACTGAGACTATACTTATTTGGTGATTAAAGCTAGGTAGCAATTGAGGCAAAGAATGGCCAGTCAAAAAAGAAAGGCTAGTCAAGAAAACATAAATTAATTAATTAATCTGGGAGGAAAAGACCCTCAGGATTTCTGGCCAAAACAAAAAGGAAAAGATATCACTGGACTAGATCTATTAGCACACTTGACCACTCTAGTTCATTGAAAAGAATGATCTGCCTCACTTTCTGTCCTTCAGTGTCTATCTGCCAATATGCAGTGGGCTTGGTTATTGCTTATGTTGCCCTTTTTGTTCTTCGTTCCATCCTGGAATTAATATAGAATCCCAAGAAAAGGATGCCATAGTACTAAGCCAAGAATGAAAACAAATGGAAATCCTACAGCCCATCGCTTCTCACTAGAACAATCCAGCAGAAAGGCCAGATTTGGGATCTGACCACTGATTATAAAGAACCAAACAGGGCAGGGGGCTCTGTTGTCCTGCACGGTACCTGATGTGAGTGCTCTTAATGAGAGAATGACCACAACACAGGAGGATTGGTATAGTGTAGTTGACTTGACCAATGCCTTCTTTTCAGTTTTCCTCTGGGAGGAGGATCAAGAACAATTTTCCTTCACCTAGAAATGGAAATATACTATTACGGGCTTACCACAAGGGTATCTAAATAGCCCTGCAGCCATCCACCTGTGGGCAGGACAGGCATCTAAGACATCCGCTGTTCCCCCAAAGTGACCATCCTTGATTACACTGAGCATTGGGCTAGTCACTCCTACTGAAATGAAGGCTCCGTAGACCTTGACTACCCTCCTCTACATCCTAATACAGGATGGAACGGCAACCAATCAAGTCAGGATCCAGTGTCCATCAATACACGTGAAATTCTGGGCAGGAGCTCAGAGAGATATACTTAGACCAGTCAAAGAAAAGTTTTTCAGTTAGAAGGCCCCCTTAATAAAAAAAAAATGCTTAATACACTGAGCTCTTCAGTTACTGGTGGCAACATGTGGCTCCTGAACATTTTTCTCAAGCTCCCTCTCAGGTGACAAGATAATCTACTACTTTCTCCTAGAGTTCTGCACAACCACAAACCTTTGGGCAGGGACAGGAAGTTATCAAGCTGATCTTCCAGAGGAGTCTGAAAGGGTCCTCTTCCTCTCTAATCTACTGGACACACATTATCAGGAATGGACAGTGGGGTTGCCACTGATCCTGGCAACAGAGCCACTCTTTTTTTCCTCCAAAAACATACCCAGGGAGTTAATAATTTACCTACTTAGTCTCCCTTTTATAATTCAGGAACAGGAGGGTGTGGATAGTTTACCCAGGCTGTATTCCTCTAAATCATAAAATACTGGTTTTGCCTGCTTGGAGAAATAAATGTCTGCTTCTCCTGGGATTTCAGTCTCAAAGCCCACCCGATAAAGGGATCTTCAGGTGCCACTCTATACCATCACCCACCACTTGCTTAGAAATCCTCCAAATGAATCCTGCTGGGAAATTTTTGCAGAGATACCTATGGGAGTGATAAGTTACCAGACATAGTAGCAGCTAGTACCAGGAGTATAGTTTGTATAGATTCCCACTAAAAATTGGAAACTAGGTTATTTAGTTTGATGGAAAACCAGAGCAAGAATTTATGTGTGTGTACATACATACACACACACACACATATTCACAGAGGTACTTTCATGCCTCTGTGTATTTATATATGTGGATATGCACACATATATATACACATTACATATACAATGAGCATATAAACCATGTGTTATATATAACATACATGTTATATATACATAACCATGATACATATATCTGTGGGTGTGCACATGTGTTATACATGCACACATACACATAATACCTACACATTATTTATATACACATGTGTTACATATACATGCTGTGTGTGTATGTGTGTGTGTGTATTCTGCATATACACACACAGAGACTTGAGAAATGGCTCCATACACCTTTACCTACTTTTTGACTCAAAAACCTTGTTTGTTTATTGGGCTCCAGATTTCATGTTTTCAGGTTTTGGAACAATTTCTCATATTTTGGGAAGCCTTGTAACTAAGCAGCTGGGGGCAAGAAGGTGTATTTGGGGAGCAGATCTTCAGATTTATATTTGGGGAAACATAAGAGCCTAGTAAATGCTTGCTGAGGAGTTAGATGGCACTGTGACTAGAGTTCAAAATCTGATCTCAGACACTTATTAACATGGGACCTCAGTTTTCTCACCTGTAAATTGAGCTGAAGAAGGAAGTTGCAGACTACTCCAGTATCTTTGCCAAGAAACTGTAAAATAGTTCATGAAGAGTTGGACCCAACTAAAGAAATGCCTTGTTACTGATTGACATGGCACCACTACTCCCCTTCCCAAATATACCTTGTTGCCTCCTATGAAATTCCAGCTATTTGGTCACAAGGCATCCTAAAATATAGCAAATTGTTACAAGACCTGAAAACATGGAACCTGGAGCCCATTAAACAAATGAGGTTCTTTGAATCAAAAGTGTGAAAATATATGGAGCCATTTATCAAACTTGTGTTAATAAGGAAACGGGTTATGAAGTCAAAGGGCTTTGTGCCCATTCTTGTCCCCTGTATACTGAGGGTGGTTCTTAGAAGCAGATATTCCCTGTATGATTATCTGTGTTCTTGCCCCAGAGTGGTTTATCAAAGCTGATTGAGAATTACTTTGAAATGAAAAGTGAGGAAAATGAAGACCATTATTAAATCTGCCTTGAAGTAAGATTCTGGACACTCCCTGGATATTTACTTTTTGGTCTTGCCCCTAGTTTGGCTTATCACATGGGCGTCTTTTTGAAATAACATTTGGGTCAATGGGGAGTAAAAGAATTATTTCCTTGGCCCTGAGACAATATATCCCATTGTATACTTAGTTTAACTAGGGTGGACCTAACAGCAAAGTCCCAGGACATATATAAATCCCCTACCTTTCAGACTGTACCCAGCTTTTCTCAGGTGAGTGAGATGATTCTACAATCTATCTCCATTCACCTTCATGGAAGACTGACATTTTGGAATTAAGACCATCTATGCCCTAGTTTACCAGTCTCTTTTATGCTCTCAGGGAAATAAGGAAATAACCTTTTCACTTTTAACCAGCATTTTTTTCCCCCTCTACAGGTCACAGCCTTGTAACAAGATGAAATCTTCCTTCTTTTTCCTGCTCATTCTCATCCACCTTCTAACACTACTGTCCCCTGGCCATGCTGGTTGTTGCTTAAAAAAAAAAGACTTAGATGGAATTGTGCAGCAGAAAGTACAAGAAGCTCTTTCCAAATTAGGTAATAGACTGAGGGAATTGGAATGTGGAAGTTTAAACTCTTTATCCTAGAACCCCAACTTCCACCTCCAAATCTTCCTTCTTCAGTTCAGTAAAATCTTACTATTGGTCCCAGGGAACAATCTAAAACCTTGAGTGTCCCTGGGGTTGAGATTCAGTGTCCAACTGGGGGAACAAAAAGGGCGCAAGAGAATGAGTGAGATTTATGGAGTTGGGTTAAACAAGAAATAAACCATCTTCTCGTTCCCTGCCTTTTAGAGACTGAAAATAAGAGACTCCTCTCTTGTACAAGTGTGAAAAATCGAGGCACTCTAGCCACTTGTCCTGCAGGTAAGTGATCAAAGACACTCCCTAACCTCTCTTCCAAGATATCTCCTCCCAATCTATTCCAGTCCTTCCTCTAGCCCAGGGCTGAGGAACCTTTTTTTCTGCCAAAGGCCATTTGGATATTTATAATATCATTTATAAAATCATTTCCAGGGCATACAAAATTATCAAGCTATAGAACTCAAGTACTGGGAGGTTAGCTTTCAGCTCATCATCACCTGTAGTTACCTTAGCAAATGATTTCATCAATCTTACATGGATTGTGGCCCAGATAGTCCCCACTCCTGTTCTAGTCCAATTGTTTGACTCCACTGGGCTCTTGGATTTTTTAATCCCTCTCCCTCCAATATTCTCGACTCCTGTCTCCATTTTCTCTTTGGGCTTGGTACTTACTTTCATTTCTTTCTTTCATATCTCTTTAAGATTTTTCTTTTCTGAAACCCTCTCTCTTAGACTCCTCATCTCATCTGGCTCCTTCTTCCTACTCTATCTCCCCTCTTCTCCACCCACTTTTTCGGTTTGACCATTAATGAAGAAGGGTAGAAGGGATCTATCCAAGGTAGTAAGGAAGTTGTTCCTTTTCCCAGCATTTCATAGTGTTTCTGCCTCCTTGCAGGGTTTATAGTTACCGGCTGTGCCTGTGGTTATGGCTGTGGATCCTGGGATGTTCGAGGAGACAACACATGCCATTGTCAGTGTTTGGGAATGGATTGGACCAGTGCTCGATGCTGCAAGAATTCCTAATGAGGGGAAGAAGGGATCATCATCACATTCGGCCTCAATATCCAGACTTAGCATAAAATCATGATCCCGATTCAGTCCTGACATTGACTCCACTCCTGACCACTTAATCCCTCACTCTCCTTAGCTCAAAGCATTTCTGCTTCTCCAGTTTAGAGCCATAGTCTCTGTACTTCAATCTGCTTCTCTTATGTCATCTTTTCTCCCTTTCAGACCATCACTATTTACTACCCCATCTGATCCTACCCAAGGTAGGAGCTATGAATGTAATAAAGAAACAGATTGGGACACAGGAATCCACGGTGTTTTATTGTGCTAGAGGGAAGCATGTGTTGAGGGGAATGTTACAAGACCACTAAACAGAAAATAATCCAAAATTTTCTCTGGTTACTTCTGGGGTTACCATCTCAGCACCCAATAGCTTCTCTCAGCCATCTCCTCCTAAACCCCTCCTTAGACTATTACCATAGGACTGGCCCTATTTTCCCATTCTATATTCACTTTACTATAATATGCAAACTAGCTCTTAAAAACCCAGTTTTACTTGGAATCTTCTTTTTCTCTGCTTTCCTTTTAAATAGAAAGGATGTTCAAATCCCACTGGAGATCTGAGAGGGAATTGTGGAGAACAGTCTATCCTCTGAGGAAGCATGGTGGTTGGCCAACTTGTGACCAGATAGCTATATAGTAGGGACAAAAGTTAGCCCAGAAAGCTATATCACCCTTAGTGAATTGGATTAAGATTATTTTAGACTAGGATTTCAAAATTATTATATTTACCTTCTCTCTTGGCTTCTAACAAAAGCATCTTATGGAAAACTTGCTTTTGCCTCAGGTGAACTAAGGGAAAAATTAATGAACAAGTGATTAAGATTTTGGGGGAGGTTTGAAGGTACAGTTATCGGCATTGTTAGAAGCCAGTCATGGAAGAGAAATAGAGAACAGGAATTCAAAAAAGTCACTACGTCAACAGCTTTGGGCTTTGATGTACATTAGAAAAGGAGAAAAGGAGAAACCCCAAGTGGGATTGAGGGTAGAGGATGACTATAAATCTTGAAATTGTCCTGCCTTTGGCAATTTCTTAACATCAGACATTTATGAAAAACTGTGAAATACTATGATAGGTAAAATAGAGGTGCTCAGGTAAATTAACAGAGCCTGCTTTGCCCAGGAGAACACTTTAAGTATGATTTTCAATTCCAGACTGTTACACTATCAAATTCACTGTATTATCTCCCTTAGTGCTGATCCTTGGAAATATAGATTCATTTCTTGGGGGAAGAGAGGTGTCCAGCTAGAAACCCCAAGTTCTGAGTCAAAGGTACTTCTTGGAAGCCACCCAAATCTTAAGCAAGTTATTGTGCTATTCAGACATTTCAGATATATTTAATTCTTCATGACCCTATATGATGTTTTCTTGGCAAAGATATTGGAGTGACTTTGCCATTTCCTTCTCCAGTTCAGATGAGGATTTGAAGCAAAAAGAGTTAAGGGACTTGCTCAGCATCACATAGCTAGTAAATGTTTGGTGAATCTTCCCAAGGTCCAGAACTCTATCCACTCCACTATCTAACTGCCCTAAGCAAGTTATCCATTTCTGTAAATTCTATAACTGAATATCTTTGAACTCCTTTCACTAACCAACCTAAAACATAGCTTCAAAAAAGGTTTCTCTCCAAAGGACTTTTTTTTGGGGGGGGGGTTAATTCTGTCTCAAAACTAGATTCTTTGGTAGAAGTTAATATTCAAGACATCAGTGAATTATTCTATAATCTGTACTTGAGATCCATATTAATATACACTAATTGTTGTTGTACAATAATATATCCATAATATAAAGCTTTGCCTAGCTCAGAAATGGATATACTTAGGATTAATATGTAAAGAAAGGATGATGTTTTATTACAAGATTAAGATGGATTATAGGCAAAGTTGAAGAGCAACTGGGATGATATTTTGAATTCAACGTGAATCAGTTTATTTCTAGGCAACTAAAATAGGATGATCAGAATGGTGAGAAGATTAAGGACCACATACATATTTCTCATAAAGGGATTTTCAGAAAAGGGGTTAAACCCAGAGACAATATTTTTCCTGCATAGAAGTTATCAACAGAGGCTCTGGGACTACAGATATTCTTTAGAATAAAGCAAGCAAACTATACTCTCCATAAGGTTTTGGGAATGAAGAAGTCTAGTTCTTATGAAGACTTATCAGTCCATATTATTAACCAGGGCAGACAAGTCAGCGGGTCATAAGAGAACTGGGGATATTTAATATGTCATGATATTAATTTTTAACATTCCAGAGGAAACTACAGAAGCAGTTACATATTAATTAGACAATAATATTAATTTTATCTGTCATTTATTCCTTGAATTTAATTGCTTATGTACAGTGATGATGAGCATGTTAAGTACTAGATGTTTTGAGCATGATTCCATTTTATTGTTTTCCATTTATTATTATTGTACCTGCTAATCACCTTCTATGCTTGCATTATTTATATAGAGACAGGAAGGCCTGAGTTTGAATCCTTCCTCATTTATTTTCTGTGTAATATTGGACAAGTAACTTAACCTCTGCAAGTCTCAGATTCCTCACTGTTAAATAATCATACTAAAAACACCAACCTTTCAAAGTTGTTATGAGAAGCAAAGGAGATTAACATATACAAAGTGTTTTGCAAACCACAAAGCACTATATTAATTCTACCTATTATTATTGTTGCTATAGGTACATCATATATAATTATGAATAGCTTTGTTACTTCTATACCTATATTTAGCTGTTTATGCATATTTCATCATTACTATATAGATCAATGCTATTTTTTTATAATGTATGTTAAGCTTGTTTGTATTCTATGGATATCTATGAACTACCTTGAGATATGCATATAATATGTTGTACGTGTAGTTCAGACACATAGTTATAGAAATATTCTGTGTAGTAGAGTAATCAATCAACTGATTATACCCTTAAATCATGCTATTAACACATGTATTCTATTCCTATATTCTTTACCAAATTATAAACTTAATGAGGGCAAAGATTTTCTCTTGTCTATTATTCATGCTTTTTTGCAATTGATCAGCAAGCCTTTATTAAGCATCTACTACCTGCTAGACAATGTGTGAAACAATGAGGATGTCAAGACAAAAAAAAATGAAGCAGTACCTATCCTGAAGGAAGTTATAGTCTTTGGAGGAGGGGAAAGACAATATCTACACATACAAGAGCACAGGCATATGCATAGTGCTTTGAACACCTTAAACTGCTACATAGATTCTAGCTATTATTATCAGTCAGTTGATCAATAAACATTTATTAAGCACCTACTATATGGCAGGTACATATATGCTGTGTAGGGATATAAATATGAAAAAAGATGTCCTCAAGGAGCTTATAATGTAATGATGGAAAAAAGCATATAAAAGTAAAAGGGAGTGAGGGAAGGAAGGAAGGTATTGTCAGGGATGTGATAGAATCAGGGATGTTCAGATCTTCCCCACTCCAGGTCTGGTGCTCTATCCACTGCGTCACCTAATTGCCTATTGCCAACAAGGATGACAATGACAATGACAAGGACTATGGCAATAACAGCAACAATAATTTCTCATTCAATTGCATTCATTTAAACTGAACTCCAGTTTGCCTCCAGGACTTGCATCATGTGAAAGCTCATCATCCTGGGAAATTTTATCAGCCTTGGAATTTATAGCTCACTAGGACTCTTAACACCCTCTGCCCTTCTGATTGGAGAACTAAAGGGCAAAGCAAGAAACTCCTCTTAAAACCTTCAAATAAAGAAGGCTCCCAAGTCAATTATCTCTTTGCCACACTAGTCATCTTACTTTAGATATGCTTTTGCTTGTCTTTCTTAAAATGCAGCTCCCAGAAATGAACACAAAATTCAAGTGAATTGACCAAGGAGACTCTCATGTTGATACTTCTCTTGTTGCTTGTATTAACTTTTATGGTTGGCAATTTGCATTATTGATTCATATTGAATTCAAAGTGCCATTCCAGTCAATGCTCCTCTACTTTGCCTAAGACTTTAATCCCATGTATTAGCTCTATAATAAAATAACATCCCTTCTTTATATATTAATCCTAAGCATACCCATTTCTGAGCTAGCTGAAACTTAATGTTACAAAGGTATTGGGAAAATGTGAGATTTTGAATGCTTATATATATATTGATCTCAAATGATTTACAGATTACAAAACAATTACTTGGTTTCTTGGGTGATAACTTATACTGAAGATCCAAGTTTTGAGACAAAATTTTAAAAAGAAGTCCTTGAGAATCTGAGCAAATCACTATTTCACTTTCCTGTTCTGTAAAGTAGGGATAATAATGGCACCTTCTGCCCATCATTATTATGAGTTTAAAATAGGATACTATTTCTAAATCACTTTTCAAATGTTAGAGGGTTATGTAAATGTTACTATTATAGTAACATATAGTAACAGTTATTATTATCATTGGTATAAATGCAGATCATAATTCTCTTCCAAGGATTTCTGTCAACATTACTTCCCCAAAATCTCCCTTATAGGAGTCACCAAAATGCTAGTCTTAAATCTGAAATCTTACTTTTTCAATATCCAGGGGATACATTGTTCCTTTTGGATATCCTATATGTTGTTTCTCAAAATCACTATTTTGGAGTCATATATGTCCACAATAATATATTATAATGTTTATTGTGTATATCACCCCTAGTAATATGACACCATCTACACAAATGGTGTTTTGCAATTTGTAGCATGTCATTATTGGGTTAACACGTTAGCATTAAAGAGAGATTTTTTGGGGGAAGTTTTGACAGTGAGCAGGTGGGCACTATTGAAAGCCTTATAAAATTTATCAAATATGATCTAGTTGAGTTTCTTCCCTCTTCTCTTATTTCTCCTCCTCTCTTTTCTGAGTTTAGATCTTCCTCGAATTATAAGAATTGTCCAAATACAGAAATCCATATAAAGGAATATTTTGGAGCTAGTTCAAATCAGTTCCTTTAAAATTTTTGGTGTGAGCATTTGTATCTCAAAAATAGGCAATTTATTGTTCTGTTGATTGCCAAAGCATATAAAAAAAGTGATGGAAAAATGCTGATAATACAAATTGTATATAAAATGTCAGGCATACATTTTTTTGGAGAGTCAATTGTTAAATATTACCAGTATCCCTATGTATATTTGATATGGTATATATATGTACATAAGTATATATGTGTGTATATCTGTGTACACATGATTATGGTTATGTGTGTATGCTTATAGGAATTTGTATACTATATAAAACATATATATATACACATATATATAATGTAATATGTATGCATCTTGCCTATATACTATGTAATACATATTTCATATCTGTATATAAAGGTACATACACATATAAATACATACCATAGGATATATATATACCATATAATGTATGTTTATGCATATACATATATTATATAGGCATATATACACACACATATATGTTCTGGATATGAAAAGATACATATAAATACATAGGTATATATATATATAAAGATATAGATGTAGACATAAATATATATTTTGGATAGTTGCTATAGCTGGATAATGATTGGAACTAAAAACAGAGATAAAAGAAGAGATTGGTCTGGATCATATTTGGGAAATTCCAAAATGCTTTTAAGGGTCTCCAATTGCTCCTACCATAAAAACTCATCTTTTCAACACCAATATTTTCTCACTGATGCCATGTTTATGAATAAAATGTTATAGATATGAAGACATAAAAAGACTGGACAAAGTGAATTTTTTAATCTACTTTGTTATTTCTTTTGAAACACTCAGCCTTCATGAAGCCTTAAATTTCTGTGACATATAATTTCTTTAAAAACAAATATATAGGAGGGAAGAGCCAAAATGGCAGATCAGAGGCAGCCCCTCAGCTGAATAACTCACCGAACATTCCCCTTTGAACAATTTTTTTTTTTTTTTTTGGCTGAGGCAATTGGGGTTAAGTGACTTGCTCAGGGTCACACAGCTAGGGAATGTTAAGTGTCTGAGACCAGATTTGAACTCAGGTCCTCCTAACTTCAGGGCTGGTGCTCTATCCAGTATGCCACCTAGCTGCCCCTGAACAACTTTTTTTTTTTTTTTTAAAAACTTCAAATTAAATTTTTGAGCAGCAGAGCCAACAAAAGCTCAGGGGGAGATGTTTTTCTAGCCTAAGAAAATTTTAGAGGTCAACAAGAGAAATCCATGACGCTAGAGTGGAGACTTGTTTGGAACCCACATGCAAATTGGTGGCAAGACTGACCACAGCAGCTGTTTTGGGAGCTCTCAACCCAGAGACAGTATAGGGTTGGACAACTGGATAGAAAGACATTGCAGGGATTTTGACATGTTTAACATGCATTGGACTTCCTACCATCTAGGGGAGGGGGTGGGGGTTAGGGGCAAAAAATTTGTAACAGGAAGCTTTGCAAGGGTCAGTGTTGAAAAATTACCTATGCATATGTTTTGCAAATAAAAAGCTTTAAAAGCAAAAAAAAAAAAAAAGAAAGACATTACAGAGGATCCTTTGCTGGCCTTGAGTACAGCTGATGTTGATTGGCACCTCTACTGCCCATACACAGTTCTAAGTTGTATTTCTAGGGTGATATGTGTATTTATTCACATATATATATATATATATATATATATATATATATATATATATATATATATATATACTGGTCACAAGGAGCAGAGTCCTACTCACACTTCCAAAGCAAAGAGGAGTGCTGATATTTGGGGTTATAGTAGACCAGGGGCCCTTCCTGGATGAAGACCAGAACACAGACCATGGAAGCAGTGACTATACCTCTCCCAGGATTACATCACTTTGGAAGCATCAATAATTTGCAGACTTTTGGAGCTAACTCTGAAAAAAAAGAAGCATGAAAAACCCTAAAGCTGAGATCATGTCACCCTGTTCTTGGGTGAGCAGAGTTCAACTTTAGCCTGAAGTTCACAGTTAAGAAGAGGTTGGAAAAATGAGAAAATAACAACAATAAAAAGAATTTGACCACAAAAAGTTACTACAGGAGCAGGAAAAACCAAGATTTAAATCCAGAAGAAGACAACGATGTGGAAGTTACAAAGATACAGGAGTATTTTGCCATTGCTTTCTCCAGTTCATTTTACAAAAGAGGAACAAGACAATTAGGGATAAGTGACTTGCTCAGAGTCACTTAGCTAGTAAGTGCCTGAGACCAAATTTGAAGTTTTTCCAACTTCAGGTCCATCACTACCCACCGTGCCATCCACCTGCAGATTTGCACAAATTTGTCAGAATCAATTTTTTTTTTTTTTACAATTACTGATCATAGATTTAGAGCTAAAATGAACCTCAGAGATAATTTTCTATACTATTAGACAGTATGTATTCTATGTCTTTAAAAAATTGAATTTGTTATATAATCTGGTTGTTTCAGATGTAAATACCTAATACATTCCTATGGCTGAATTTGTTTGGGAAATGCTGTATGAGGATTTTATTTTTTTTGTAGCATGACTGTGCCTCTTAGGGTAATGTCTTAACATTACTCTTGAAGGATTAGGAATATACTATTAAAGACATCCAAAAACTTTCCTTTTGACCCATTATATATCCCTCAATCAGGTGTTTATCTGAACTTGAGCATATTCATATTTTCAGTCCAATTCTGCCATTACCTACTTGTGAGATTTTGGCAAAGCAAGAGACCTTCCTGGGCCCAGGTTTCCTCAACCATGAAATGGATCAGCTGGTCTCTAAGATTTTTTCCAATTCTACTTTTCCCAAAATCCAAACTTATCAGAAGTATTAAGTTTGTGCTTTTCCATGCTCTAAATAAAGAATTCTTTAATTTCTACTAAAAGTCAATTCTTTTAAGCCTGTTCCATGTTTGTTTATCTTGGATCTGTTAAAACAGTCTGTATTTTTGATGTAAAATAGGATTGATGTAAGAAAAAGAAAAAAAAATGGGATTACTTTGCCACTTTCTGTTTGGCCTGAGGAATTTTAAAAGGGATAGCATTTGTGTGTATGACTTATGCTACCTTCTAGACTATAAACTCCATTAGGGCAAGAACTGTGTCATTTAAAAATGTGTGTGTCTCTGCACATACATACATACACACACACACACACACATATATACATACAACTGTGTACAAATACACACATATATGTGTATATAGATAGAAAGATAAATATTCTTTCTAGAACCTACTACAAAGATGCCACTGTAAATGATTAATAAATGTTGTTGAATTAAGTTTAATTCAAAGTAATGAGTGACTGTTCTAATTAATTCCATTAAGCTGGCCAGTACCTCCTTAAAGAGCTAATCAGCTACTCTTTTAAAATGCAAATACTCGTGGAGATTTAGGGCTCTTGGACATTTCCACCTTCCCTGAGACTCTTTAAAGAAAGGAACTTGTATATCTTTCGTTAAGTCACTTTCTTTTTCATTTTCTTGTCCGTCATTTCCAAAGAGACCAAAATGCCCCGACTATGTTGGAGTTAAAGTATTATGTGTCCAACTGTGACTGACCAGATTTCTCTGCCACTATAGGTTTGACACAAATATTCCACATGAACATATTAATAGAGATGCCTCCAAATATGTGCATTTCACTTTTCTTTTGAGATATTGCAATTGCTTCCCTCATAAAGCACAGTTCCCTCTTTGATGTGGGCAGGCTATGCTGGGCAGTCATTTGCCACCATCTCATGTCTCTTTCACTTTCAAGATAAGGTAACAGAGGCTGAAAGGGGGGATTTTCCAAATCATGATATAGCTAATAAGTGATGGAGCTGAACTCCAGTCTAGATTTCTTGATTCTTAACCTAGATCTTTTTCTATTACAACATTCTAAGACCTCACAAACTTTGGTGTGACTTAATACAATTAAGTGCTTCTCCACTCTCACCCCAAAGAGTCCCCTAAGTAGTACTGAGATCAAGGGAATTTTAGTGGGATAAAAGGAAAGACTTTGAAGTGTGAGGGACAGTCTAGCAAGGATGGTCTTGGGTCCGCAGAGTTAGGAGGCCCTTTGTAAACAGAAGGACCCTGTGGATGTGCAGTTGAGGTGAGGAGTCTCCGGGAAGTGTGAACATTATGATAAAATGTGATTTTGTGATTCCCTTGACCTTGGGGAGCTTCTGTTCTAATGGGTCAGTGGTCCTGGGTCTTCTGGCTTTGGAATCTGCCTCAGGAAACTCCCACACCTAATCTGTCTGATTCTGACCACTCCTTAGCCAAATAGCTTCTTGTTTCAGGAAACTCCCACAGATCAAACTCCTGAGACAATTGTAAATAAAATCACTCCAATTCATTGCTGACTGCTAATCTTGTCAGTAATAATCTGGTCAACCAAGAACCACTCCTTCTGGAGACCAGTCCTTCCTACTAAGAGCCATAGAATTAGCATATCTATGATTGATAGCTGTGTAAGTATATCTTCTTGCTTCTATTTCTTTACTTCCCTTAGAATTAAGTCCACTTTGTAATGGCATATCATTAATTTCAATAAACTTTGCCCCTTGACTAGGAGCTGGGTTCAAGCCTGCAAATTCTTTTGAGACACCTTGTAACTCCAGTCTGAAGAACTTTGGGGGCTCCTTCTTACCAACCTGAACATTTGGTGGCCTAGTACAGGTAGAAAATGGCCTCCTGTGGCTTTTTTTCTCCCACAATCCTATAGAGGGAACCCCAAGCCACTGGGAGAAGGCTTGTCTGAGTCGTTGTGAGGTCCACACTCAGCAAGTTTTCTGGACTGGGGGATGCCAAGATTAGGAAATTCTTGCAGTTTTCAGCAAAGTTCCTAGGGAATCTTTGCCACACTTTCACCTTCTCTAAGGTGCCAGAGAAGATGGAAATGCCATAGAATAGCTTTTAGCAAAATTTTACGGCTTTTTGGCAAAGATGGGATAGTCATTCTGTGTATGTCAGTATCTCTGTGTCATGTTTGTTCTGTGAGCTAGATTAAAATTGCAAAAAAAAAAATCCTGAAACATCTTAGTTGTGGGGATTGCTAGCAACATCAATATAGCCCAATTTTCTCGTTTGCTAATTCTTATCATTTCAGAACTATAGAGAAATTCAAATTCTGCCTCACTTGCAGAAATAAGGGAAGCAAAACTGTGGGGACTTCAGCACAACCTTGCCCAAACACTTCCCCTAACCCAGCTTTGGGGGAGTGGGCCTCAGGCTCCATGGTCAGCATTCCCTGAGTCCTGGTACCAGTCACCCCAGCTTTCAGCAGGTTCTGTCCAGGAGTTACCTGGGAAAAATTAGGGTACCCTTGGCAACACCCAGAAAGCCAGTCAACCTCTACATTTGGTAAGACCACCATTCTCTGTTTCAATTATGGATATATATTAGCTATGAAACTTATGGCAAATTATTTTAACTTTGCCCAGTTTTCTAACTTATCAAGAGAAATAATAAATGTTGTTGCGAAGTGCTTAGCATAAAACATACTATATGAATGTTAACTGCTTTATTGAATATAATTGCTTCATCTATTTGCACTGATAATGCTAACAAAAGAGTTTTGCAATTTTTAGTAAAACAGAAAAGCAGTTTGCCACTACTTTAAAACTCTAATTATCTAGAGTCAGACTTCTGAGGGCGCTGTCAGTAAAAACTGATACCTTTTCTTGGCTCACAAAAGAGAAATGATTTGCACGAATTGGAAAATAAGCAAATTGCAATTCAGTTTGTCTGGGCTCATTAAGTCAATTTTAAAATCTGTTTCCTCTCAATTTTTAAGAATTTTCTTGTTTTCTCCCTAAAACAAAAGGGAAACTCATTTAAGGGAATAGAAACTATAGCTAAAACAATTTGGCTATTGCTTAGGACAATTCTAAAATTTAGTTAACTAAGTTACTTGGAGTTATTGTCATCATGTTAAGTCTTATCAATTTACCTCCAAGTTTGAAGTGTGCAACTCTTTTCCCCTTCACAGAATGGGAGGAGGTATCAAACAGCACAACCCACAAAAGCAATAACATAGGTGGGGTGAGCAACTTAGCAAGCTCAGTCCCTTCTATGGGGTCTGTGTCAACTCCTCTTAATTTGTAAGCTTGCCAGTTTTCTTTTTTTTTTTTTTTAAATTTATTCTTTTTTTTATTTGCACAACATATGTATGGGTAATTCTTCAACATTTACCCTTACAAAGCTTTCTGTTACAAATTTTCCCCCCTAATCCCCACCCCTCCCCTAGATGGCAGGATATCCACTACATGTTAAATATGTTAAAATACTTGACAAATCGAATATATGTATACATATTTCCACACTTATCATTGTTGTGGAAGAAAAATCATATCTGCAAGAAAGAAAAATCAGATAAAGGAAACACAACGTAAGCAAACATCAATCGAGAGCATGAAACTGTTATGTTGTGGTCCACATTTCACATCCCTCTCTCTGGGTGTATATGCCTTTCTTCACTGAACAATAGGAACTGGTTTGAAGCATTTCATTGTTGAAGAGAGTCATGTCCATCAGAATTGATCATCATATAGTACTGTTGTTGCCGTGTATAATGATCTCCTGGTTCTGCTCATGTCACTCAGCATCAGTTCATGCAAGTCTCTCCAGACCTCTCTGAAATCATCCTACTGGTCATTTCTATTTTTTTTAATTTAATTTTATTTATTTTTTACTTTTTTGTTTGTTTTTTAATTAAAGCTTTTTATTTGCATAACATACGTATGGGTAGTTCCTCAGCATTGATCTTTACAAAGCTTTCTGTTACAAATTTTCCCCCCAGTCCCCTCCCCTTCCCTAGATGGCAGGAAGTCCACTACATGTTAATAATGTTAAAATACTTGACAAGTCGAATATACGTATACATATTTCCACACTTATCATTGTTGTGCAAGATTAATCGTATCTATAAGAAAGAAAAATCAGAGAAAGGAAACACAATGCAAGCAAACATCAATTGAGAGTATGAAAATGTTATGTTGTGGTCCACATTTCACATCCCTCTCCCTGGGTGCATATAGCTTTCTTCACCGAACAATTGGAACTGGTTTGAAACATTTCATTGTTGCAGAGAGCCATGTCCATCAGAATTGATCATCATATAGTCTTGTAGTTGTTATGTATAATGATCTCTTGGTTCTGCTCATTTCACTCAGCATCAGTTCGTGCAAGTCTCTCCAGGCCTCCCTGAAATCGTCCTGCTGGCCGTTTCTTACAGAACAATAATATTCCATAACATTCATATACCATGATTTATTCAGCCACTCTCCAATTGATGGGCATCCATTCAGCTTCCAGTTTCTAGCCACTACCAAAAGGGCTGCCACAAACATTCTTGCACATGTGGGCTTGCCAGTTTTCTTGAAACCTTCAGGGTAATCATCATCAGCCCTGAGAACTGACCCTGTTTAGGATTCTAAATAAGAACTGTGTTTACTAAGAATCTATAAGCCTGTATAATGATTGATCCTTTGCATCAGGATAAATTTAAACATATAAAACATGTTAAACAAAATCTCCTATGGGTTTAAGTCCTGGGAAATTTTCAAAATAATGTATGTAGCCCTAAGCTGCAATTGGTAGAATTTGCTATTAGAGATAAAATCACTTAGGGCTGTAATTGATATTCTTTTGAGTTCTGAATTTAATTGCCTGATCATTAAGTCAGTAGCCCACTCTTAGAGAGAGAAAGAGAGAGAGAGAGAGAGAGAGAGAGAGAGAGAGAGAGAGAGAGAGA
>JAJPUD010000053.1:1118878-1191562 GCA_023553655.1 Myrmecobius fasciatus | reverse complement strand
TATGTTCCTGTGAGAACAGAATCAATAGTAAATAAGTAAATAGTAAAGCAGGAAACAAATTCATACCCAGTTGACTTGATAAGACTCACTTACAGGAGAGCAATCTGAAGGAATAGGTTGCCACTGCCATACACCTGCAACCTAAAAATAACTCCTCTATCCTATGTGAAAGTAAAAGGACTGAAAAGATTAGGAGGTTTGACAAAAGTGTATTTGAATGGCCTCACAAAAAGATTATAGTCAAACCTAGCTCTTGAGGGTACAAAAAAAAATGTACCATCTGATAGGGCCAGTAGCAAGATTCCTGTTATATTAACTAATACAGTTGAAAGGACTAGATACTTTATTTTGAAATGCATACTTGTATTTCTTTCTCTGAACTATAAAATAGTATATAGATAGGGATGTGCTGGAAGTAGCTTAATTTCTAGGCTCAAGAAAGTGATGGAAAGTGTTAATGGTGTCACATGTACATTTCCCCTCAGAAAGCTGGCTTTTAACATTTACCAGCACACTCTTAGTCTGAGGGTATACTTACACAGGTATACAACATGTAACTCAGTGAGTGAACTGATAAGTTCTCTTTAAATTACATTATATTTTAAATTCTTTTAGTAAGTCATAAACTCACAGAATCTTGAGTTGTAAAAGGGCCTCAATAGCTATCTAATTTTAAGTCATATTAACTAAGAAAAGAAATCCCTGTTCAACACATCTAGCAAATTTTGCTTATAGACCTCCAGTGAGGACCCCAACCTCCCAAGAGAACCCCTTCAACTAATCATTTGAAGAGCTCTAAATGAGCTGGGCTCAAATACTAGAAGACTTGAGTTTAAGCCTGATTTTAATACATATTGGCTCTGTGACCCTGGGCAAACCAACCTCTCACTTCCCTAGACATTTCTCGGAGACACTAAGTTGCAGAGAAGATGCTGACCTGCATTGATGGAGAAAGTTTCCTCACCCTGGCAGTTCCCTACACCCATAAAATCACAGGTCCTGTCCCTATCCCTGTTCCTCCATCAAACCTAGTTTTCAGGCCTTTGCTTTTTAGTTCTGCTCTCTTGGACCAGAAAGAAAATTTTGAATTCTTTTTCTTGGTGACTCACTTTAAATACTTTTAAGACAACTAATTGTGTGTCCCCTGAGTCTACTCTTTGTGCTAAAAATCCCCAGATTCTTCTGGGGAAATCAAATGAGCTATTATGGAAATAGGAGGGAGCTTTTTGTCTAGGCTGCCCCACTTTGGAAGTCCTCTAGCCTATGAGTGCCTCTTATCCTGTGGCACCTTGTGCTAAACCCAAACACTCCAAATGGGCTCCAACCAGGACATAGTACAAGTCAAAACTACTCTCCTTAATTAAGAGTTAAGGATTTCTAAATGGAGTCTAAGGCTGCTGTGTTGCACTGTTGACTCTAATTGGGTTTTAAGGACCACTAAAATCCCCAGATCTTTTTCATGTGAATTGTTGTCTACTTTTGCCTCTTCTATCTTGCTCCCCCATGAAGTTTCTTATTTGAACCAAGTCCCATTTTGGTGATCCAAGAGTCCAAGTTCTGTCAGGGCCTGCCAAGCTGGATGGTCTCTAAAAACAGGACTGATGACAGGTTGTATTTTAGCTGTCCAAAGATCAGCCTCGTTAATAAATTCAGAGGCTTCTTACCAGAAGACTGGCCAGACACCAGATAAGATTTTGGGGGGAGTGACTGGGGAAGGACCGGAGCCATAATTTTAAATATTTTTTAAAATCCTAATTTATACAACAATTTAAGATTTGCAAAGATTTTTTTCCCTCAAAACAACCCTATGAGACAAGCAGTGTGAATTTAATTATCCCCATTGTACAGATAAAGAAAGTAAACTGTGTGAGGATTGACTTACATCCATTTGTGCAGCAATTGTGTCTCTAGGCTTCCAAAGCCTCTATCTACTGTGATACTATCCCTCTCAAGGCTTGAGGCCAAATGATGGACAAAATCCACAAATCTTTTTAAATATTGGAAGTATTTTAAATTCATTTGGAGAACTTGAACATTAAGGAACTTGTGGAATACTTTTGTAACTTTACCAGGCACATTCCAATTCAACTTTTTGGCAAGTTTGGACTTCCATATATTCTGTTATTTGATTGTGGAACATATTGACAACAATAAGTTATTGTGTCTTCCTCTGCCTTTAGGGAAGCAATGTGCCAGATTGGAATGAGTAGTGGACTTGCAGTCAGGAAGATCTGGGTTGGAATCCTGCCATTACTGTAGAAACCTCCCTGATGCTCAGTTCTTCACCTGTAAAATGGAAATTATAATTTGTGTAGGGAACAGTTTATATAATAACGATAACACTGTAAAAACAATTTTGAAAAACATAAGAACTCTAAATCATCTAATGATCAACCATGATTTCAGAGAAAGAGTGGTGAATTGTGCTGCCTACTTCCTGACAGAGATGATGGATTCAGGGTGCAGAACGAGAGAAAAATATAGAAATTGATCAATCAGTTGATCAATTGTACATGCCCAATTTAGGAATTTGTTTTATTTGAAGATGCTTATCTGTTAACAAAGATTTTGTTTTCACTTTTTTTTAGTGGTGGTAAGAGAGAGGTTGAAGAGAAAAATTTAAACTTAAAAAAAAACAAATTCTTAAAATACTTATGTAAATGAGAGAAATGCACAAACACAGCAAACCTTGAAGCACTGTGTAAATGCTATCCACTATTATCTTGTCTCATTTGTCAAAGCTGCCCTGTGACTGAATTACTATATAGTAAATCTGTCTTGTTTCTGGAAATAGAATAATATCTAGTCATCAGATAATGGCTAAAACTATTGAGAGAAATCCATGAATATGACTGAGCTTAACCTGCCATATGAGTGATACATATGATAGGGCAAAATGTTCTTTCTCTTCCTAGCCCTTATTATAATTATCTTGTCAACATGCATCAAGATCCTGAACTGGCACCTGCTCCTCATGTTTAATAATGGAATTCCCTTTCCCCTTTGGAGACCTGACTCCCTTACTGTATTATATAGTTTTTTATTACTCAAAAATTGTGAACAAATCAAATTTTTGCAAATTGTCATCCTTTAGATGAGTGCCAAGTAAACTAAGGGCTTTTTATAAAGTAAAGCCATTTTTTTTCCCTGTCTTGTGAGAAGTGGAGTAGAATTATGAATAGAGGGCTAATCTTGGAATGGGAAGACAGGTTCATGCCTTGCTGCTGACGTGTATGTGGTAGCTATGTGGCCATACATATATCACTTAACCTCTCTGTACTCTAGACTTCCTAAACTTTTTCCATTCATGGCCCCCTTTCTCCCGAGATTTTTGCATGACCCTCAGTGTATATAGGGATAAAGAGGTATACAAACCACACAATTTCCCAACCCCCCTATTCAATTACAAGACCCCACATGGAGTTATGTCCCACAGTTTAAGAAACTGGGCTTTATGGCTCCTTAAAGCTATAAATTACAAATGAGTTGTAGTTCTCAACAGAACTGTTTCATACACTGTCAGACATGGTAGCCACTATTGGTTTTGCTTCAGTGTTTCTTTATTAACTAGGTCAAAGATGAATAAATTCTAAAAGGCTTCTGATATAAAAATAAAATGCATCATTGCCTTTTATTTTAATTAAAGTGTTTACTTTAATTAAAAAAGAAAGAAGCTCTAGATTGCTTTCTGCACAGATATATGGAATTCAAGGGTGGGGAGAAAAGGGACAATTTGCCTTTTTTCTTTCTGTTCTATGCATGTTTTATACCAAAACCAGTCATTTCTAAGAAAAGCTTACCTTGAAAAAGGAAGATTGTTTACATTGTCCCCGAAATCATACTTTCTCATCTTTCATTATTCATAGTTATTGCCCCAACGTGCACAACAAGGAGAATCTTTTCAACAGTCTGAACTATGATGTTGTGGCCAAGAAAAGAAAGAAGGACCTGATGAACAGCAAAACCAAAATTCAGTGTAAGGCATTATTTTTGGACTTGGGAAATGGGTACGAAAAGTTAGGAAAAGGTCTGGAGAACTCATCACTAAGAGAGCATAGTAACCCTGTCCATATTTATTTATTTATTGCCTTTTTGCTGAGGCAATTGGGGTTAAGTGACTTGCCCAGGGTCACACAGCTAGGGAATGTTAAGTGTCTGAGACCAGATTTGAACTCAGGTCCTCCTGACTTCAGGGCTGGTGCTCTATCCACTGCGCCACCTAGCTGCCCTGTTGTCCATATTTATTAATGAGTAATTTACTAACAATTATATCTTCACAATTGCTAATGTTTTCCTCTTTTTAATTTATTTATCTTTATATATTTCCTGGTATGCCTAGATGGCACAGAGGATAGAGCAGTAGACCTAGAGTCAGGAAGATTCATCTTCCTGAATTCAAATGTGGCCTTAGACACTTACTAGTTTTTGTGACCCTGAGCAAGTCATTTAACCCTGTTTGCTTCAGTATCTCATCTATAAAATGGCAAAAGCACTGCATTATTTTTGCCCACTACAAATGGGGTCACAAAGATTCAGACACACCTAAAATGACTGCAATATATATATCATATATATATATATAGATCATTTGTGCCTCTGCATTCAGGCTTAACCTAAGTGAAGAACCTAATTAAGATCTGTAAACCCATTTTTGTTAGTCATTTCTATCAGCATTCCTGTTCCCTGTGTTATTTTTTCTTTTTTTCTTTTTTTTTTTCTTTTTTTGGTCCTCTATGTCATTTGTATTTGGCAGAACTCAAAATCATTTTTTTCTAGGGAACATTCAATAAAGGCCACTCCATTGTTTTTGTTTTGAGTTGTAGTTCAAAAAGTTTTGAAAACAAATATTCTCTTCTTTCTTGTGAAATTGCTATTTACATTCCTAGATGTTACATGTAAATACGAGAAAGGGTTTTGTGTCTCTGATCCTAAACAAAAAATATAAAATCTCTAGTTTAATCTGTACTGTGAGGTTTTGAACTTCACAGTCTCATCTGTTTTATATCTTCTTCCTTGTGACCTTGGAAAAGCTTCACATTTGGCATTTAATACAAACACTCTACCTAGTATAAGAGGTGTTTCGTTTTGTTTTTAATTCAATAACAGTCCCATTCTTTAGTATACTAAAGCTGGCTATCAGCCATACTTGGTGCCTGTGACCCAAGTAAATTGAAATTTTTTACTGTATTTATACATTGTAGAGAGCAAACATTTACATAATCGTGGACTGAGTCATGTCACTGCTTAGATCCTTGGCTTTTCTTTCAAAACTTTTGTTGAAACCTGGGAACAGATGCAAAAGAAATACACCTAAGAAGTTGGGCAATTCTATTAGTTACTAATGATATGTCCCTTTTTCAGATTTCCACCAGGAAAAATGGATCTACGTTCACAAAGGAAGCACTAAGGAAGTAAGTGCCCCTGGACAAATCTGATTAAATCTGCTTAGTTAACTTGGCAGAATTGGACAATTGGCTTTTTCCCTTCTAAAAGCTGAGTAAAAAACAGCATCATTTAAAAACAGAAATGGGCTGCTCTGGGAGGTAGTCGATCTCCCCTTTATCAGGATCTTCAGGGAGAGACTAGATGCCACTTGCTAGGTAGATTGTAGTTGCGCTCCTTTTTTAGGATATAGGTTGGACCTAGATAGTTGGCTGAGTTTACTTCTATCAACCTCAAATCACAGATTTTGAATTAGAAAAAAAAAGCAAAATTACAGCCCTTTCAGATTACATTCTGGTAAGTGAATATTTGAAGATGGCTAGCTGTCACACTTAGCTGTACATCTTTCAGCAACAGAGGAGCAGGGTGGTCCACAGGCTAGTTGAAGATCAGTCAGAACTTGGCTCTGAATGGATTGCTGGTCAGAATAAGCTCTGCCTAACCAAAAAATGACTCCAGTATCCTCTCTTACTTTTAGCGCCATGGATATTGTACCTTGGGGGAAGCTTTCAACCGGCTTGACTTCTCAACTGCTATTCTGGATTCCAGAAGGTTCAACTACGTTGTACGGGTAGGCATCCAGGGACAAAAGACCCACTAACTAACTTGTTGAGGTTCAGTCACTTTTCAGACATGTCTGATTCTTCATGGCCCTATTCTGGGATTTTTCTCGGCAAAAATCCTAGAATGGTTTGCCTTTTCCTTTTCTAACTCATCTTATAGATGAAAAAGCTGAAACAAACAGGGTTAAATGATATACCTGGAGTCACACAGCTTGTAAAATATCTAAAGACAGATTTGAACTCAGAAAGAATCTTCCTGACTACTGGCCTACCTCTCTAACTGCTGTGCCAGCTTCCCCAAACTATTGGTGTTAAAATGTTCTAACTGGCTATGAATGTATATGGCATATGAACAAATATCATAAATGTTTTTATGTCTCTCTGATAGAACATTGCTTATGTCAGGTTCAGAAGGCCAGGTCCAACACAAAACTTATTTAGGCTACTTTTTAATGAGAGGTAAAATATATTTTTTCTTGCTAAATCTGTCACATAAATAAATAGAAAATATAAATCAGGCAGCCCAAAACTTATAGCAGCAGGTCCTCAGTCAAAGCACTTAGAAAAAGGGGAAAGGCAAAGGTCTCTTTAGTACAAATAAATCAACCACCCCAAAGATAAGTCTTTTCAGCAAAATTTACAGGCTAGTCATAGAATCAGAGACTTGAATTCAAATCTCTCCTTAAGAAACTTTCTAGCTAAGTGACTTGGTCAAAGTCATTTAATTCCTCTCACCTCAGCATTTCCTAATCTCTCAAATGGGAGATAACTAGGGCACCTACTTTATTGAGAGATTCCCCTTTGCAAACCTTAAAGTGCTGTATAAATGGAAATATGTATTTTTCAGAGTTATGCAATAATATTAAACAATATCTAGTCTTTTTAAAATTTAATTTAAATTTATTTCCCTACTACCACTATTTGAATGTAGTCGATGATCAGCTAGGTGACAAAAATGGCTAAATAACTAAACTTACATTCAAGAACATAGTGACCAAAAACACACAACTAGGTGTATGAAGTTTGAAGACTACAGTCTAGTCACATTTCTTCCAGTAATTATATGACATTAGACAGGTCATTTGACATCCCTGAGTCCAGTTTCCTCAGATGAAAAATGAGAAGGCTGGTGTAGATGGATCTTCAGGTCTCTTCCAAGTCCAATGTTCTGTAAGGCTAAGCTAAGAGGAGATGCAAGGATAACCAAGTTAAAACTTTATGCACCTCCAGTGACTTTCTCTGCCCTCACTTTAGTCCCTTTTCAATCTGCATTCTCAGCTGCTCTACATACATTCTTGGCTGGGGCAGAATTATTTCAGAGTCCAAATCATATGAGTGTTTCTTCATCCCCCCATCCATGTGATGCTGAATCTAATACCAAGTTTACCTAAAGCTGCAACTCCCTGTTTTCATCTGCTGCTCTCCATTTCAACTTCCATTTGCAATAATACAGAATACAAAGAACTTGTTTGCCCAAAGTGGAGTGAATGATAAGTGGAAGAAAGCAAGAACATTTCACTGAGCAGTGTCTGTTAGGTTGTTTTCTGTTGGTGGCATTTTATGTTTTTGTTTGGGTCTTTCCCCCCTCTTCCCCCAATCCCTTTTGCATTTTTGTCAGTGGTTCAACCTGGGAAGCTGCAGCTGTTTGGGTTTTAGGTTCTGGGAGGATTTTCTGGCCAGCTCATCATGCTTCTCAGGGCAAGCTCATTGAGTCAAATGATTCCAAACAGCCAGCCAAAGAGATGACATTCGAGAGTTCAGTCTTGGATCACTCACCTGTTGTCTAAACAGATGCAAGCCAGGCCTCCTGCACAAATCTGATCAAACCTGGCTTTCCACTTTAGATACAGGCACTTTACTAAGGCCTCATAATATGGCCAAATAATTCTCTGTTTGACTCACTGAGACATCATTCTCCCAATACAAGTGATTAACACAAGACATGCTTTTGGACAAATAATTCTCTGTTTGAGTCATCAAGTTGTTGTTTTCTAAGTACAGGTGATTAACACAATGCACCTTCTCAAGCCCAGATAGTTGCAAAACTGAACGTGAATGCTGTAGGTCCAGTCACAGGACACTGAGGAAAGTGTGGCTACAGTACTCTGAGTACTCTGGTGTCTAGCCTAGAGGACTGGTTTGGAGCAGTTTGAGGTTCCAATGTCCCTTGTGGTTTAGGGGGTGATAGTAGTTCCTTTCTGGTTATTATATGAGGACATCCAGCCGAAAAAAAGCCCTTCTCTATAATATTGAAAGTATGGCTGTCAAGAAAATTGGGATAGCATCAGCATCACATTCATATCTCTCTCTTTCATATATATATATATATATGTACTTTTTCCATCACACATACAAATACATACATATAATAATCACATGTTCATGCTTTTGTCACCAAAGACACTGCACATCATCATGTGTGGAGAAAATAACAACAGATTGAATGAGAGGGTAAAGAGTACTTTAAATCTATCATCTTATTTGATGCGATAGGTAATGAAAACGTTAATATCCATTTTATAGATGAAGAACCTGAAACTCAGAAAGGTTCACTGATTTGTCCAATAATACCCAATCAGTATGACCAATTTAGGACTAGAACCCATGCACAAGATTGAATTTATCACAAGCTAACTATGACATCGGTTTAAAGATTAGCTTGGACTTGAAGCTTGGCCAGCCTGTTCTTCACTGCTTAAACTACAGAAAACCTTTTTATTTTACTATGAAAAGGAAGACTATCTAGTCTGAGCAAACTTAAATATTTTTTCTGTCTTCCCAGTTTCAGTAGGGCAGTTTAGATGCACAGTATATAGAGTGTTAAGACATCAGGAAGATCTGAGTTAGAATCTTGCTTCAGATATTTCCTAGTTGTGGGACCTTGGGCAATCTACTTAACCTGCATTGGCCTCAGTTCCCTCCCTGCAAAATAGGGGTAAAAATAATAGCATCTCTCTCCCAGGATTGTTATAAGGATGAAATGAGATAAAATATATAAAGCACTTTGCAAAACTTTTAAAGCACCACATCTGTCCTTGTTATCATTGCCTATCAGTGACTTTAGATGCATTCGTTAGCATGAAAAAAAATTCTGATTCCCTCCAAAATTCAATAAAAGGAGTATGTTTGATTCTTTTACTCTAGTCAAAGGAGATTGTAAAACCAGTGGCAATCTGGATGCAATATGCCAGGTTACCTGCCCTCAAATATTTTAAGGTCAAAAAGGAAAAACCACTGAGTTCTCACAAAGATGTTTTCTTTTAGGGATGTTAAAAAAAATTCTTATTTGGAGAAGATCTTTTTTTTTCTTCTGCCTAAAGTCCTACAGCAACTTTTGGAATAAATTCTTATTTGATTATGACCCTTAAAACACTTTCACAAAAAGAGGCACTCTTTTTGTTTCTGTTTTTAGGTTTATTTTTCCTTTGGAGATTTAAAAAGCATTTTACAGATGGCCTCTTTTTAATCATCAAACTAATCTTATAAGATATATATGACAGTTAAATTTCTTGAAGTCAGGTTTCCCCCCAGACTTCCTATTTTTTTAAGACTTAACTAGTTGTGTGACCTTGGCAAGTCACTTCATCCTATTTACCTCAGTTGCTCACCTCAGTATCTCACCTGTAAAATGAGCTGGAGAAGGAATTGAGAAAACACTCTAGTATTTGTCAAGAAAATCCCAAATAGGGTCACAAGAGCTAGATACAGCTCAATGTATGACCACCTTTAATACATTAGCCACTAGATGGTGCTACAGAGGTCTACAGTCAGAAAGACCTGAGTTCAAATGTGAACTCAAATACAAGTTGTGTGTAATTGCTATTTACTTCAGTTTCCTCATCTATCGATAAGAGTAGCAGTTCCCTCTTCATTTCGAGGATCAAATGAGATATTTGTAAGTCACTTAGCAGAGTGCCTAGAATATAGGAGGTGCTATATAAGTGCTTATTCCCCTTCCCCACCCCAGGCTATTACTAGGATTATTGTCCTTCATTCTGGAAGAGCATCAGGGAGGTAATGCCATGCACTCTCTCCTCAGGAACCATCTGGGTCCAGTGGCAAGATATCCCTATTATAAAGGTCTAACCAACTCTTAAGTTCATTTAAAAGAGAAGAGTTTGTGCACTGAAACATCTAAAAATCTGTTTCTAATCCAAAAACCTATTTGGGAAGCATGATAAATTTTATAGCTTTTAAATTTTTCCTTTTTTTTTTTTTTTGTCAAAATCCATTTTGTAACAAAAGTGTCACATAGAAAAGGCTCATGAAAAGGAAAGAATTTCAGAGTCACAAACTATATTTAGTACGTTTTGCATGTTGTCTCCCCCATTAGAATGGGAAACCCTAGGGGGTAAGAGCCATATTTCGGCCTTTCTTTGTTTCCCTAGTGCTTAGCATAATGCTTGGCAGACAGTATGCACGTAATAAAGATTTGACTGATTGACTGATTTGTAGACCTTAGTTACCATCTTAGTCTAATCTGTCCAAATCCTTCATAGTTAACCTAGGTGGCAAGCCGTTTAACCTACTGGGCCTCATCAAGCTCATGGACAAAATGAGGAGCATGGAATAGATAGCCTCAGATCTCTCAGAGGGAGAATAAGAATCCCTTTACTATCCATAGGGACAAGTTGGCCAGTGCCTTTAAGACTTATGAAGATCATTTCATTGTGTTCAAGAAAAATTGTTGAGGGCTTGACCCCAGAATTATTTGGCCTCTGAATGTGCTCACATTCTTTAAAATTCTTTAAAAGTGAATGGTCTTTAACCATGAATTTCTCAGATCATTTCAAAACTATTTAGAATGCTAAGAAAAATCAGAATACAGTCAACTCATTGGTGTAACAGTCTGAAAAGATCTGGGCTTGCACTATGATCTGAAGGTCAACATATTTGTGTTCTGCCATTCAAGAAATGGAGAAGAAAATTTAAAGGCTAGGATTCTTCCTGGAGTTGGAATGTAGTTCCCTGAGAGATCCCAGCTGTCATAAGGGCACATAGGAGACACATTATCTCAAAGGTAACCACGATTGCACTGCCTTCCTCATAAGATTGCTATGAACAGCAAAAGAGATTAATGTTCATAAAGAGTTTTTTATCATCCACAATTAGCTATCCACAAATATTAGTGAATCAACAAGCATTTATTAAGCATCTACTGTGTGACAGGCACTGTGGTAAGCACTGGGAACAGAAAGAAAGGCAAAAGAGTCTCTGCTTTGAAGAAGCTCACATTCTTGAAGGGGGAAGGAAACATGCAAACAAGATATCAATCAGTCATCATTTATTAATCATTTACTGTGCACCAAGCACTATACTAAGTGCTTAGGATGCAAAAAGAGGCAAAAAATAGTCTCTGCCCTCAGACAGCTTACAAGCAATATGCAGCCAAGAGATAGAATTAGAGGTAAGGTACTATTCTTAAGGAAGATCAGGAAAGGTTTCTTGCAGAAGGTGGGATTTTTATCTGGGAATTAATAGAGGCCAGAAAATGCAGGAAGCAGAGATGAAGAGGGAAAACATTTCAGGAGGGGGGATAGTCAAATAAAATACCAAAAATCTATTTTTGAGTTGGAATATCTAATTCAAGGAGTGGTCAGGAGACCAATGTCAATGTATTGAAGAGTATGTGGAGGGAAGTAAGATGTAGATGAGTGGGCAGACTCCAGGTTATAAAGTACTTGAAAAGTCAAACAGGATTTTATATTTGATCCTGAACAATAAACACTGGGGTTTATTATTTTTAATTAGACTTATGCTTTGGGAAGAGCAATTTTGACAGCTGTAGTTAAGTCATAGCATTCTACTGTAGCTGAGACTTCTGGTAACTAACTTGCAATGAGAATAATAATCAGTCACATTTATGTGGAGCCTTCAATTAGAGAGTGTGGGAGAGAGAAAGAATTGTAAAATACTTTCCTCCTTGCCCAGAGTTAGGCTGCACAAAAGAGGGAGATTAGGCTATGAAAGCTTAAGTGACTTATTCATCCTTCCAAAACCAGTCAGTGTCTGAGGTGGGATTTGAATCCAGGTTTCGGTGACTATTTATTCTGTACCTTCAGAAGGCATGGGACTAGAAAGGGGTACAAAGATGGGGAGCAGAGTGGGGTGGGAAAGAAGGTATTTCAGTGGCCAGTATGCAGTAAGAATAAACAGGAATTCTTGTTAAGAAGGAAAGGATTCTAATGGACTATAATAGTCAGAGAAGTCTTCACAGAGGTGACGCTCACTGAGCTAGTTCTTAGAAATCTTCTTAGAGAAGGATTCAACGAAAGAAAGTAATGGAAGAGCAGCCCGGGGCAGGGGAACCACCGATGCAAACAAAAAGGCAGAAATGTACAGAATGTATTCAGGAATGACAAACCAGGTTGGGGTCTGATTCAGGGGAATGTACCAGAGTAGTGTAATAGAAGATCAGACCTTATGAAGAGGCTTGAATGTCAAGCCAATTAATTGGACTTTATCCTGCAGACAATGAGGAGTTATGGGACTTTTTTGAGCAAAGGAGTGGTCAGATGAAAGCAATAGTGGTAGGAAAAAAACAGATTTAATAGAGATCTATCTGCAGAGTTGACTGTTGTTGGCCCCTTATGATATTGAAGTCTAGAGTTGTTCTTTTTTGTTCCTAGTTCCCATGACTTACCTGTTAAGGAAAGGGAAATGCTTTCCTCAATTTTACTTCAAAGCTCTGCTATTTCTTCACTGTGGGTCCTTCTTCTACTGAAACAAATTCCAGCCCCTTCATGCTTTAATGGGTGGTTTCAGAAATTATCATGGCCAAGAAAAAAAAAATTGCCTAGTGGCCATCCCTATGATGATGAACCTCTCCGAGTTTAGCTGGGCTGGTCCTTGGACACCAGACCCAGAGCCCTTTGCCAGACCTGAACTTGAAGTCTTTCCAGCTTGAAAGAAACTGCCAAAGCTTGTGTTTCTCTGGCAGAGTCTTTGAGCACCCAGGGTCACTTCTATGCCCTGGAAGGCATTAGAGGAGGGCTTCCGGGGAGGAACAGGAAATAATGCAAGGATCCTGGAATGTACACACCCCAACAGCAGACTTTACAGGCTTGTGGGGTCTGGGTTTTTTGACCCAAATTACCATCCTGCCCCACCCATTGTTCCCTGTGGAACGAGAATGAGGCTACTGTTTTACAGCTGTGTCCACAACCATCCAAGTTATTATCGGAGGCCTTTGCACCAGCCATGGCCAAAGATGTTGATGGATCAAGTCAGACAAGTAAGGAAGCTTGTCTGTATCCTGCCAGTACCCTGAAGCTGAGCTTTCTGGAGCTATAATCACTGAATATTCTTGAGGTGGGTTTTTTTTTTTTCTAAATTGCCACCCTTGTATTCTTTTCCTCCCCTAATTCTTCCAACAAGCTGCTGCATTCCTCTTCCTAAGAATGCATTTCTCAAAACAAATGTTTTA
Source organism: Myrmecobius fasciatus (assembly GCA_023553655.1). Classification (NCBI taxonomy): domain Eukaryota; kingdom Metazoa; phylum Chordata; class Mammalia; order Dasyuromorphia; family Myrmecobiidae; genus Myrmecobius; species Myrmecobius fasciatus. The sequence goes on along the minus strand of JAJPUD010000053.1, from coordinate 1,178,131 downwards.
GCTTAAATTGACCAGCGGTTTGGCAAATGAATTGCTGAAATATGGTCCTATGATCCAAAATTTAAACCCAATGCCTTCAATTAAAGCCAATCAAAGGCCAAGTTTTTGGTAGATGATGGTGGCCAACTTGTACATTTTGCCACCCTGAGGCAGGTACTTACCATACAATGACCTTGAATGAGTTGGGCATTTTTCTCAATGTAGTACCTGTCTGCCTTCACTTTAGGATGGTCCTATAGGTTTTCAGTCCTTTTCTATTTGGGGGGGTAGGGGATGGGGGAAAGGGTCAGGATTAAGTGACTTGTCCAGGGTCACACAGTAAGTGCCAAGTTTCTGAAGGCAGATTAGAACTCAGGTCCTACTGATTCCAGAGTAGGTGCTCTATCCACTCTAGGTAGTGTTTGAGTGATAGTAATAGATAGTGAGCTGTTCCTCAGTCCTTTTCTGTTTGTGTATGAGAAGAATATATCTCCAAGAAGCCCTTCCTCCCCCCTGCAATGAGGTGCAGCCTTTTTCCTAGGAACTCACATAGTATTTTTTAAAGCACCTCTGGTTATTTTGTATTTCTATGTCATATTCCACACTAGATTAGAAGCTTCCGAAGGGCAGGAACTTTGTCTCATTTAAATTTTGTATCTCTCTCAGTACCCAGAATAGTGTCCTACACAGGAATGTGCTTAATAACTGTGGAATTGAAACCAAGTGAATGAAATTATGGAGGGCCTTGAGAACCAACTGGAGGAATGAAATTTTCAGTATTTGATCAAAGACAACCATTTTCTAGACTATTATGTGGAAGGATGAAAATATGTTTTCATCTGTAGAAACATGCAGGATGAATCAAAGGAGGTAGGGTTAACTTTGGCTATGTTGAAAGTACAATTCTTCTAGACTTTGAGTATTCTTAAGAAAAAAGAAAGAAAGTCAAAGGGATATTTTACTTGCAAATAATATTTACCCAATCTTGACATGCCCTAAGATTATTAATGTGGTTGAAAGTGATTCTCATCCAACCTGTCAGTGTTCGGGCTCAAATCAGCCCAGAACTTTCCATGGTTTTAATTTGTGTCATCCATTAAGTAAATAAGGGTTTTGAAAGAACAGAGTCTGATGGAGAGAGAACAAAGCAAAATAAAAGTTAAGGGGAGGGGTATTTTTTAAAAGACAAAGGCTTCTTAAGAGTGTTGAATACTAGTATTAACAGAAGAGGCAGAAGTGTGAGAAATTACATACAAGTGAAGCTTCTCAAAACTGGGATGATGTCAAGCCTTTGATATCATTATGAAATGTTATCTAGTCAACCACATACATAAAAGACTAAAAAAATCTTATCGTCACTTGAGAGAATTTCTTTATGAATTTATTCTAGTTTCTAACAATATGTCTTGAGTATAAAACATGCTTAGGAAACTACTTCTAGGATTACTGTTGGATATAGAGTACTAGTCTTGAACTTGTATACAGTCTATGGTTCAAGTGACTGCCACTTACTAGGTAAGTCACTTCCCATGTGAGCCTCCTTTTCATAATCTGTAAAATGAAGAAATCGAATTAGATAATTTTAAGTTTCCTTCCAGTTCTATCAGTTTAGCTGAGTGGTACAATATATAGAGCAGTGGTCTAAAGTCAGGAGTACCTAAGTTTATATCTGACTTCATTCATTTACTAGATTTACTAGATCTGTGACCCTGGAAAAATTAATTTCCCCTGCCTTAGTTTCCTCAACTGGAAAATGAAAATAATAATAGCATCTACCTCCCAGATGATCAAATAGGGTAATATTTGTAATGTATTTAGCAAGGTGATTGGCACATAGTAGGTTCTTAATCAATGTCTGTGCCCCCCCCCTTTTTTAAGATCCTGTGAGCTTTTCAATGACTCTTTAAAAGACACACACACACACACACACACACACACACACACACACACACAGCTCATCTCTCTAGACTTGGGTCTGCTTTTCCTACCTGAATTTGTCATACCTTGAATTACAAATAATTAGGTCCCAGGATAGCCATGCAATACCATCAATTGACTTAATGAATTGCTGGAATAATGCTACAGGGGGCTGTTAACCAAACTCTTTTAAAAGGATGCTTCATGGGGAGCATCACCTCAAAGATGACTTTCTTGTGAAGAAAACCTGAATCCCAGTTCTATCACTTACTAGCTGTGACCTTGTACCATTTTCTTTATGCCTTTGAACCTCTTTCTTCATTTGTAAAATAAAAGAGTTGGACTCTATTTCTTCTAATACATCCTTCCAGATCTAATATTCTACCACAAGAAAAGACAGATGATGACATTTTTAGCCTATATGCCTAATGGTGGCCACACCAATTCATTTCTGAAGGGGCAAGGGACTCCTACCTATTAATCTTGGAATCTATTTCAAACCCTGGTGGTCTCTTTGCTGAGATTTGTGACAAATCTCCAATGGCAGAGCATTAGCAATACCCCAGGCTCAAGGGCAGGATGTGGTTTTATAATCTGTGGTTAACTATCATTCCTTCATCCTGTTTCTCAGAAGCATTTATCTTACTGAAAAAAAGTCACTGCTGATTACGATGAATATACAGTAAGGACAGGTGCTGATAGCAGTGTAGGATTCAGGAGCTGTGACTATATCTATTTCTCTCCTTCTTCACTTTCCCTCATTCCTACTTTTCCCCTTTCCTCTCCCTCCTATATTACCTTTCTTTCCTTCTATCTTCCCTTTCTCCTTCTCTTCCTCTCCTATTGTCTCTTCTTCCTTCTCACTTCTCTCCATTCTCCCGTCATTCCTCATTCTCTCATTCTCCATTTCCCTCCTTATTCCTCTTTCTTCCTCTCAAATCTCTCCCTCCTTTCTACTTCCAATTTCCTTCCCCCTTCTTTCCTTCCTTCCTCCCTGTCTCATCTCCTTCCCTCTTCAATTCATTCCCTTCCCCTCTTTTTTCTATCTCTTCCCTCATTCTTCCTTTTATTTCTCTCTCCTTCCTTTTTCCCTCCTTCCTTCTCCCCCCATGAATATCATTAAATATAATAATTATTGCAATTTGTTTAGTAGAAAATGTTTATTTGTTTCATTTGTTTTTGTCTTCAGAGTAATTGCTCTATCCTTACTGGTAAATTCTCCTAGCTCTTTATATGACAAATTCTCTTCTGTTCACCTTTACCCCCTCAAAGATGGGAGGAAGGAGACACATTGTCTCATACTAAATCAACTTGGTAAGCAATTGTATGCCAAATTAACATAGAGTAAAAATGAAAGTTGCATCTCTTTTCAGCTGGTCCTCAATTAAAAAATCTTGCCTAGGGATGTGCAGAAAAGGTGGAGCTAAACAGCTTTTGCCCAGAATAATAGTCTCAGAATGGATGTTTCTTGACACTTCTTTTTTCTTAATGTTAAAACCTGCATTAAAGTTCTCCTCTGATGCCTCATTTTCTTGTGGAAAGGATCCTGAGCTCTTGAAGAGAAACACAAACTCAGGCAGAATCATCTATCTAGGAAGAACCCAGTGGCTTCAGATCTATGGCATCAAGGTCACCCTAGTTCAATTCAGAGTGGCTTTTTTCCATAAGGTTAGCCATCAAGTAAAGGCTTGTAGGGTTGTTTTTGGCTATCATTGCTTCAATGTTGGGGACAGGAATGGTATTAACTGAAATTTATTTAGTGCTTTAAAGTTTTCAAAGGAGTTTACATATGTGATCTCATTTGAGACGAACAACAAGCATTAGTAGTAGCCTTTTATAGAAGAAACAGATACAGAGTATTATCAAAGGAAGAATTTTTTTTTACCAAGTCCAGTACTCTGTTCACTTTATTTATCCTATGGCCTATGTTGGCCAAGTACTAATACTGATGAAATTATACTGCTTTTGAAGAATTGAAATAAGAAACTTTGGTTTATTTTATCTCTCATTCACCATTTTTAACAAGGTACACAGTACCTTTCTTTCTTTCCTTCCTATTTTCCTTCCTTCCTTCATTCAACAGATATTTAAGAAGTTCATATGTGCACAGGCCTGTAAGACTAATAGGCAGACCAAGACCCTGTAACTATTATCCTGTTGTGCCATGAAATCCAATAACCCCAAAGACCGCTATTCACAGCATATTATTAATATATGTTTTATTGTTAATATAAGCTTTCAAACTCTGTTTTTCCTCAAATTGTCAATATATAATTAGCCTCCTGACTATTTTCAGAATGTAAATCGATCCTGGATAATGAAAGGGAAAAGGAGTGACCCATATTTCTTCCTATCAAATTCCATGTTGATGAGACTGTGCTGGATTGTCATATCTTTAAGATATGTCATGGCAAAATACTTGGACAGAGTTTCCACATCTGTAAAATGAGGAAAGGGTTTGAACCAGCTCAAGTATCAAGCCAAGTTAACACTAACAGATCCCAGATCACAGGATTTATCACTGGAAAAGAAACTTAGAGATTATCTGGTATTTCCAATATTTCCCCACTTCTTAATTTACTGATGAGGAAACTAGGACACAAAAATGTCCAATATCTTGCCAAAAGTCGCACAGATCATAAGCAGCAGAGCCAGGATACAAACCGACTTCTTTTCTTATAGTAATAACAACATTTATACAGCACTTTGTAAAGCCTTTTTAAGTTTGCAAAACACTTTATATGTATTGACTCATTTGCTCCAACAAGCTCACACAACAAGTGTGAGGGAGATAATATTATTATCCCCATTTTTACAGATGAGGGAAACTTTGGTAGGGAGTTCAAAGATTTCTGTGGGGTCACCCAGAAAGTGTCTGAGACAGAATTTAAACTCATCTTGACTTCAAGTCAGTATTCTCTTCTCTCTCCTGTACTTGATAGCTTCTCATTCTAAAGAACCTCCATAAGTCTGTAATATGCTTGACAATGACAGTATAAGAAAATAGTAACTATACAAGACCCAAATCATATTCATTTTTAGTTTCCTTACCACTCGGTTGATTCCTTAGAAACTTCATGATTTCACCAGCATGAGCACTACCTCTAAGAATGCATGTCATAAACTATCCACAGCTTAATTAAAATTCTTTTCGAGTTGTTGTACACCATTGCCTTGCCCCTTTACCCCCAATGCAAAAAAAGATCATCCGAGAACCAACTTTCTGGTAATGAGTCTGCCCTAAATTTTGCTAGGAAGGGGTTCTCAGATGACAGTAACACAGCTCATCACCAGGCTGGGGCTGGAAACCTTACAGCCTGGTAGGACTTGCCAGAACTTGAGCTCCCCTGGCATTGCCTTTGAGAATCCAGGGTCACCTCCATGCCTGAGGAAGAGAATCTGGGATGGGACTTCAGCGGGAGTTTTCTCAATGTTCCTCTTCAAAACCAGAAAGATCTGATCAGAAGACAGCAGCATAGGCTATCTATACTAAGACAAAGTCATAGTAAATGCAAAAGGGATAATTAAATTTTGCTAGAGTTTAAACATCCAACTTAAAGATGCTAGCAAACAAATGCTCCTAGTTTTGCACTCTTTAGAAAAGAGGAAAATTCTTCCAGCCCATTAAGACCTAACAAGATCATTATCATTTTCAGTAAGGTGATCTGTAAAAGGTAAGAAAGACCACTCAAAGGCATTAATTGTTTGCATAAATAGGTGAAATATTGTTATAGGAGGCTATTAGTGCTATAAGAACCTTGTTCAAAATGCAACAGTGTGTGTGTGTGTGTATACATGTGCTTATATTTATAAATATTTTAGTCTCTATGTTAATATCCTTATTTTGTAAGTTGGGAAGCTGAAGAATAGAAAATTATTTTGCATAGGAATGGCTAGGATTAAAATACAGAACTGGTGAATCCTAAAATTGTAGAAGTAATAAACATCTTAAAGGTCATCTAGCTCAAGGCCTCAAACTTTTTTCACTCATGTTCCCTTTTTCACTCAAATTTTTAACATAACCCTGCTAATATAGGTATATATAAGTATGTAAATCAAACATTTGCTAATAATAAATCATAGTTTCACAACTCCATTCAGTTATGAGGTTTAAGAAGCTGGAATCTAGCTTAATCCCCTACCTGAGACATGAAACCCCTTTTCTGTATTCCTAACAAGTCTCTGAATACCTCCAGTGACAGAGAAATCACTACTCATTCCATTATTGGGAAGCTTTGATAATTTATTTGATAATTATAGTGAACCAAAATCTTTCTCCTGTAATTTCTATTAGTGAGTCATTAAAAAATATTTTTAAAGCAACTACTATATGCAAAGTATCATATTAAGTAAGAGATGAAAGGATAGATACAAAAATATATAAAACATGGAGTGAAGAAAATTGATATGGTGAAAAGAGAATTAAATTTAGCATCAGAAGACACAAGTTTTTCAATTTTGTAAAAAGTAGCTGTTTAATAAATGTTTAGTGAGTGAATGCATGAATGAATGAATAAATGAACTATATCACACTATCTCTGTGATCTTGGTTAAATCACTTAAGCTATCTAGGCCTCAGTGTACTGTCTATAAAATCAGAGGTTGGACCTGATGATCTCTTAAGTCCTCTCTGGTCTTAGAGCCTAAGGTCTTGCCTTAAAGTAAAATGTTATATTTTGATTTGTCAGTCAGCTGCTTTGGTCACCAAATACTTTTTCATTCTATTGTTCCTCCTGGCTGAGGGCAAAACAACTTCCTCCATTGCACAGTGCCCACACCTCATACCCTACACCTACCTGCACCTTGTGACATGAAGTATTTTTAGACAAGATTTAAAATAACTTATTACTGTTAAGTGGCTAGTGGTTATAATGGACTTTGGATTTGGGATGGGCTTCTCTGTTAAGTGGCTGATGGTTATAATGGACTTTGGATTTGGGATGAGCTTCTCTGTCAGAATCCTTCTTGGTATTAGGGTTTTGGGGTTTTTTTCCCTTAATGATGAGTCACAGTGCAAGGCAGCCTGCCCTTCTGAGCAATGATCTAAGTTTTTGTTTTCTTTCATCTTACTTTTTGAGGGTCATATGAGGTACAGGATATTATTAGAACCTCAGCCTTCTGGTCTAGGGTGTTGGCCCAGCCAATGAATAGAAGGGTTGATCAGTCACTTTTAACCACTCCAAATCCCCAGTTGACAGTCTCATGCCTGGGGAAGAGTACTGAGGAAAATAGGCAAGTAACCGAAATAAGTTTCTTTGTTGTGAGTTCATAGCACACAGCCATGAACAAACCTAATGTTTATACATGCTGGCCATTCTTTGTTGCATGCAAAACCTATGACTTTAGTGGTATTCCAGACCAGAGATTCCTAACCTCAAGCCCATGAACTTTTTCTTGAGCATACATATTTAAGACTGATTTTTGGTCTAATTACTTTCTTTATAATCATGTGTATGTTCCTTTATGCATTTAAATACATTATTCTGAGAAAAGGTCCACAAGCTTCACAAAATTGCCAGGGACTAAAAAAGATTTATGAGTTTTTGTTTTAGGTGAATCAGATATTGCAAAAATTGATAGCATGGTCTGGTTAAAAGAGCAGCAAACAAGGAAATGAGAGATCTGAGTATGAGTGCTGCTTTTGCCAATAATTGGTTGCATGATTTTGGGCAAGTTGTTTAAATTCTTTCAGCCCTTCCTTCCCTTATCTATAAGAAAAAAAATTACAGGGATTGAATTAAATGATCTTTAAAATCCATTCTAGTCTTCAAAATTATATAAAAATTTCTTTTATAAACTTTCATCCTCTATTCCCAGTAACATTACATTAGCTACCTTGGACTTGGAGAAAGGAAAATATTCATTAATACCTTTTATTCTTCCAATCCCAAATGCAATTATATTCAGACTTTATTGAGAAAGTATACCTACTTTAGCTCTAAAAAGACTCAATAAAGATTCAAATTAAATAATGAATATATAATCCATTTAGTTATTTGGGGCTAGTTATTCTGAAACCTTGATTCTCCCCCATCATCTTCCTCTATTCATATTTTGAACCTTTCAGTGTTCATTGCCAAGGCTTTACAAGATTAGGGCTGAGACAAAGAGAAAAGACAAAATTCAAGTCTGTTTCTTTCACTACTTGGGAGGTGATTATGCAGAATTAAAACATTAGCAGAGGTCTTAGCAAGCTTGTCTCTTTTCAAAAGGCATGAACTTCATGGGGTACAACAAAAGGAGGACAAATAGGATGGGGTGGTCCCAGCTTAAGCCAAAATTCTTTATTTTTTCAAAGGAAAGCATCTGATTCTTCCGCCTGCTTCCTCTGCTATGGATTTTTAATTACTTCCATTTATCTTTTGAGAATCTGCTTTTCACTGTGGCTGGCTGGCCCTGCCTGCCATTTATCTCTTTAGCCGTCAATGTGGGTCTGTATTGTGTCACATGACTCAAAGCACAGATTAGAGGGGGTGGAGGGGGGGAAACTTCTGTATTCTAAGCCTGGCAACTTCTATTTTTATCCACAGCTGTTGGAACTGATAGCAAAATCACAGCTCACTTCCCTGAGTGGCATTGCCCAAAAGAACTTCATGAATATTTTGGAAAAAGTTGTGCTGAAAGGTAAACCTATTTTAATATATATGTAATATTGTGCACACACACATGTAATCTTGTGTATATATTTACACATATATAATATTGTGCATCCATACATACGTGTGTGATGTGTATGTATGTATACATGTATATGTGTACATGTGCACAGAGGTAATATGCATTGTGTGCATTGCATTCTATACATTTATGCATGTGTTATCTGTGTATACACATGTGTGCATATGTATGCATTATATGTATTTTTATGAGGAGGCTACCAATGAAGCATTCAGATCACTTAGTTTTTTATTTTTTTGGTTTTGGTTTTTTTTGCTTTTTGCTGAGGCAGTTGAGGTTAAGTGACTTGCCCAGGGTCACACAGCTAGGGAATGTTTAGTGTCTGAGACTAGACTTGAACTCAGGTCCTCCTGACTTCAGGGCTGGTGCTCTATCCACTGTGCCACCTAGCTGCCCCATCACTTAGTTTTTTTTAAGATGGATGGATGGAAAAAATAATATCCTGCTGAAAAGTTCAGAGTATTGCCATTATAGGGAACTTATCAGGACCCAGTTCACTGCTCATGCTCTGTTCCATAAGGAACCATCTCCTTTCAACACCATGGCCCTGTTTATTCTCAGAGACAGCATATATCACCCCCTTATTTTGTGAACAGCCTTTCCAACCTTTTTGTAAGCTCCTTAAGTGTAGGAATGGGTTGCCATTGTTTTTATATCTCCAACACTTAACAAAGTAACTAGCCCATAATGCATTTAATAAATCCTTATTACTGACCAATTGAAAGTAGAGCTTCTGGGAAAAACAAAAATTCAAGGGTCAAGCAAAATATAGGAAATAAGAAATACTAAATAGATAATGATTGTTTTTCTTTTTTTTTTTTTTCTTCGAAGTCCTTGAAGACCAACAAAATATCAGATTGATAAGAGAGTTGCTGCAGACTCTCTACACATCCTTATGTACCCTGGTCCAAAGGGTAGGCAAGTCTGTTCTGGTCGGGAACATTAACATGTGGGTGTACCGAATGGAGACCATTCTACATTGGCAGCAGCAGCTGAACAACATCCAAATCACCAGGGTGAGCAGGAAGGCTAAGCCGGGAAAGTGCATTGTAATTCCTACACACCAGTGCCTGAGCACAGCTGGGGCTGAGGGTGGGGGCCACACTAGGGCATCAGAAGCCTCTAGTTATGGCAGGATCTCCATTGTTATGACTTCCTATCTTAACAGGACCCTCAACAAGAAAAAGAAAACGGCCAAAAACATTCTCTGATAGAGCAGCAGGCTAGGGAGGAAGAGCCAAGAAAACAGAAGTGGGGTGGGAGGCTAGCAAAGGGAAACGACAAGAGAAACATAATGAGAAAACTGAAATATCTCCCAAGTTTGTAATGACTGAAATACTTGAGAAAGCTTTAGGAAAGTCTCCTCTTTTCCCAGTTTCTTTTCTAATGAACTTCATACTATTAGTTTCAAGACACTGTCAATGCAATAGAGCTGGGATTCTTATTGATTTTTTTCCCCCTGAAGTAGGGTTTGGGGCTGGTACTGACCTGCAAATTACAGTTCTATTTATTCATTGTAAAAACAAAAGAACTTTTCAGTACAGGACTTGGACACAAATGTAGATCAGAGAAGAAACAGAGGAACTCAGTTTACATGTATATGTTCACTTTTTTATTTTAAGATAAAACTTTGTCATAATGTCTCTGAGACAATTTCTGAATCAGTTGAAAGAATTCTATCACCTACAAAGTCAATGAGAATGGAGACTATTCAAGTAATTTTTTAAAAAAGCATTTGGCTTAACTATCTGGATATTTTAGGAATTATTTGGGGTTTTTATTAGTTTGGTGTGAATTGCCTTTTTGATTTTCCCCTTCCCTTCTCATGCAAGTCAGGTTCTCTTCCCAGCATCCTCTGGAGCTTAGGAGCTGGGAGGAGATGCAAGCAGCCTGGGTGCATACTGTTGACATATCACCTGATAAGTTTTACAAAGTTTGTATATATGTGACCTTATTTGAGCCTTATAACAACCCTGTGAAGTTGTTGGTATCATTATTTCCCTTCTACAGAAAAGGAAAATGAGGCTTGTAGTGGTCAACCCTTTACCTACTAAATGACCTAGCTTTAAACAACTACAATCATCATTAATATTAATAATAGTCCTGATTCATTAACAATAATAACAAGAAAAATTAATAACCCATGGAAAGAGCACTTCCAAGTCTCAGCTCTGCCACAAACAACCTGTGTGGCCATAGGCAAATCCCTTAACCACCCTTGGCCTCAGTTCCTCATCTATAAGAGAGTTGGATTAGATCTCTAAGCTCCCTTTCAGCTCCGGATTTGTGATCCTAACAATTCTGTTAAATATTTGAAGGCTTGTGAAGCCCCTTCCTTCCAACAACTCTCTGAGGTGGGGAGTGAAAAAATTATCATTCCCATTTTACAGAGGAGAAAAATAAGACCCAGAGGATTTGAATAACTTGCTCAGAATTATACAGCTTATACATCAGAGCTGCGATTCTAACTCATATCAGTTCTTGACTTCAAGTCTTATCATGCCATGTGTTTTCCACTATATCCCTGGTGCCTATAATTTAGGACCTGAACCCAAGGCTTCTAATACTACTCTAGCATGCTTCCTCCTCATCACAACCCTTTCTGTACTTCACCTTATCCCTCTGTGGCTCTAAAGTAAATCTCTTTGAGAACAACATCACAATGCACCCAGGTTGCATCCCCACCATCCCCAAGCTCCAGAGGATGCTGAGGAGGAAGGGGAGTACACATTACTTCATTCTGAACCAGATTAGGAAAACTAGTTTTATCATATGAGTGCCCATGCAAAGTAAGAATGCTTGGCCAGTGTTTCATTAGCATCCTTGGGTTCCTATTCCTTTTTAAACTCAGCTGTTCCCCCAATATCACACACACACACACACACACACATACACACACACACACACACACACACACACACACACACACACACACTTTTATAGTGCAGCAGACTTTCAAATCAAATTCCATGGAGCCAAGCTGAGATAAGCAATATTTAGAAAGGATAAAGGAAAAGCTAGAATGATGGAAAGGGTTTGTTGCTTTTGTTTTAGGAAGAAAAAATCTGAGACACTTGGGATGTATACATCAAGGCAGAGTTCTGCCCCACACTTCCATACTGCCATAGGCAGAATTACGTTGGGAGGGGGAGAGAAGGAGAAGGGCCAAGGAATGAGCCAGAATGGCTTCTAGCCAGGTACTGGCTTAGAAAAGGAAAAGAATGGCTCTTGTTCCCTTGGTGCATGTTTATATTCAGTTAAAGATGATGAGCATGTGAGCTGTTAACTGTTGATAAAGAGGCAGGACTCTTCAGGGAATTAAGGCAAAGATCTGGTTAAAAGGTCAGGTTTGAAAAGCTGAGAATACTCACTCTGCCTGCCTGCTATGCTCAACTCCTAACAGGAGCAAATGTCATAACTGGACAGTGGGTTTTATCCAAAAAAAAAGTAGATACTTTGAAACTCACTTGGAAGTTTAAAAATGCAGATGATAAATGAAAAATGGATTTAGGACCTTCTGCAGGCCTACAAAACCCTTACTGTGTTAAACAACTAAATTCTCCTCTACAGACTGAGGGGAAACAGATCGTCCAGTCAATCTACAAACCCTGGTTAGTGTCTTCTTTGTGCAGGGCACCAGGTAATCAAGGAGAACCAAAGCTTAGAGAATATAGAGTCTCAATGTAATGAAAAGAATTAGGAATAGAAACTGAGTTAGGAAGCAATGGGGTGTCATGGAAAGAGCTCTGGTATGAAGTCACAACATCTCTATTCAAGCTCTGGTTCTACCAGTTAATTACTATATAACCTTGGACAAGTTATATCAACATCAGCACCAGCACTAGCATCACTATCATCATCATCATCATCTTCAAGCTAGTATTTACTCAGACTTACAACTTGTTATTCCATATGATCCTTTACAACAACCCTGGAAAATAGGTGCTATTAATATCTCCATTTCAGAGATAAGGAAACTGAAATAGATGAAATGACTTGGTTAGGGTAGCACAGCCAATAAGTATCTTAAAGTAGAATTTGAACTCAGGTCTTCCTAATTCCAAGTCTAGCACTCTACCCATTGTGTCATTTGGATAACTTGTTTCTGTTAGGAAAAAAATTAGTTGGAAATGTATTTATTTATGTTTGTCTAGACTTGTGATTTCATTGGTATAGAGGAGATCCCTGGTGCTCCTTTCCCTTCCCTGGTCCACTTTCTCACTATTAACCCTTATATTCTAAGAAAATTGCCTACATTACTGAGAAATTGATTAAGTGACTTACTCAGATTCCTTACAGCAGCTATGTGTGAGGAGGAGTGGAGAAAAGGTGCATTTAAACCCATGTAGTTCTGATTCTGAGGCCTTCTTAATCCAGCACACCACACTGCCTCCTATGTATTCACATATTATTCTCAAAAAGTCTTGCGAGATAAGGCAGTGCACATTTTATTTCTGTTTTTCAAATGAGAAAAACTATATCTCACATTTGCCCAAGTTCACACAATTTTTGAATAATAGGGCAAGATATTGCATATCTGATTCCTCCCAAGTCCAAAAAGACTAATTATAAAACCACATAGGTTGTGGCAGATTTTTCTGTCTCTAACTATTCTTAGGCAATGGATACTAAAAATTATAGATTCTAAAAATTGTATGGAATACCCAAATTGAGGTACCCCTTTTAAGCTGTTCTGAGATACTCTTTCCTTATCCCAATATGTGCTTTCTGAAATATGTAACACATCTCAAGAACACAAAGGGCAAGTAAAATTGAGGAAAACGTCATAGTCACTAATCTGTTCAAGGTGGTCTGTAGTATTCTCTCTTGGCTTCCACAGCTGGGGCCAATTTAAAGGTTTAGAATGAAAAGAATATTTGATTCACTCTATAAAATAAACCAGCTTGAAAGTACAGGGTGGTTGGTAGTCAAGTGATGCCTTTACCTCTTAATTGGTTTTCCTTTCTTCTCCATGTAACTGAATCTTCCTTGCTTCCAGCCTGCTTTCAAAGGCCTCACCTTCACGGACCTGCCTTTGTGTTTACAACTGAACATCATGCAGAGGCTAACAGATGGAAGGGACCTTGTCAGCTTGGGCCAGGTGGCCCCAGATCTGCACCTGCTCAGTGAAGACCGGTTGCTATGGAAGAAACTCTGCCAATATCATTTCACAGAGCGACAGGTAACTAAACAGGTTTTCTTTTCCTTCATTTTCACTACTTCTACCTCATCTGTAAAAGAGGCAATAATAAGACCCACAATACTAACTTTATAGAGCTGTAGTGAGAATTAAATTAGGTAAAGTATGTAAAGCTATTTTCAAACTTCACAGCACTACAGAAATGTCAAATATTATTATTACTCTTACATAGCATGATTTCCAGTCCTCTGTCCCATCCCATTTGGTCTCCTTGCACAGTCTGGATCTTGTTTTTCAATGCCTTCTTTATTCCAAGCCAGCTAAAACTCAACATAGTCTTGGAAATAAAGCCCGAAAGAGAAAAGTTTCCTAGTTTGATGTGTCTTTTGTGGGGGAATTGGATCACAGGGACGGGGTAATATAGAAAAGTTGGAGGAAGGATTTCCAGAATATCTCAACCCATAATCCCAGGCTCCTGCTTACTTACTCCATTGTAAATACTTTAATTTTAGATTCGCAAGCGATTAATTTTGTCTGATAAGGGACAACTGGATTGGAAGAAGATGTATTTTAAGCTTGTCCGATGTTACCCAAGGAAAGAACAATATGGAGACACCCTACAGCTCTGCAAACATTGCCACATCCTTTCTTGGAAGGTACGTTAAAAATGACCTTGACAGAGCCTAGGAAAGTTCTGTCCTCTCACAGAAACTGTGCAAATATTTTTAGAAACATGCTTAACATAAAGCTAAGGCTTTTTTACTTTGGCAATAGCCTGAAATGTAATGGTATGGGGATGAAATCACAGGAAGGTGCTTATTAGCACAAATAAAGAATTCCCTGAAGTAGTCACATGTATTTGAATTTGTACTATTTGAAGTTATGATCATGCAAAAATTCATCATTGCTTTGGGCCCAGTATATAAATAAGTGGTTGAATTCAAATAATGTAACCATTTCAGGGGATTCATTACCCTCCATACAGCTCCTTCCGTATTTTGTGCTAATGGAGACCTTCTTTCCTTTTCCTTTTTATTTATGCTTCCTAACATCTACACATACTTTTTTTTCTTTCTTTCTCTTCCCTGCCTTGTTTCTTTCTTCTTTTTCTTCCTTTTTTTAAAAATTTTTTTGATTTAGACCTGTGGTTTCATCCTCATAGTAAATTATCAGGTATGGAAACTCCCTTCACCAATGGAATTGTGTAACTCCTCTGTCACATGGGCTTGGGTTGGAGTCTAGATAGTCCCAGGATCTAAGTATCTAGTTTGAATAAAAGACTTGTCAGAGGCACTGAAAGTTTAAGTGAGTTTTCTATGACTATAGACCTGGGATTTATCCACTTGAACCTAGCTAGGTCTTCTGGTTCTAAGACTAACACACTATTAACTAGGGTTATTGTTTTCCTTTGTAGTTCCTTGCTTTTCCAGGCCCATGTGGCACTGTCCATGGCATTCTCTAGAGGATTATTGTTCCTATATTAGCCAATGCTTTGCAATGCTAAGAGCAGAAGAGATCTCTCCCAGAACCCAAACTAAACTTCTATGTTCTTTTTTCAGGGAACAGATCATCCATGTACAGCCAATAATCCAGAGAGCTGCTCTGTCTCTCTGTCACCTCAGGACTTTATCAACTTATTCAAGTTCTGAGCCCCCACGTGGGACAGCCTTTGAGAATGTCCAGTTCTCATGGGATGCCTTGGAATACCCAATATGGACGCTTCCATTGTAAATAGTGTACATTTTTATGTTGTTTTGAAATTCCTGAGTTGAGTATCTGACAGAACCCTGGAGGAGCAAAATGAAATTGCTGACTGGCTATTTAGGAACATGGACTTTCTTTATAGACCTAGTGTGGAAGAACAGTCAGACTGTAAATAAACTTAAAAAAAATGATTAGCCAGCAAGGCTTTAGCAACATCAATGCTATATTTCAGAAGTCACATAGAATTTGCCTTATGTGCTCTGAAACCCCTATTTGATTTCGAAAGATTGGGAAAGCAACAAAGTTGAATTCATAATAGAACAACCTTGACCTGTTTACAAGATGAAAATTTGGGAAGATACAGCATACAGTTTTGGTTTTCTAGTTTGGTTTGTGGTTCTTTGTTGTTGTTGTCATTAACTGTCATTGTCTTAAAGCAATGGAAAAACCCATGTAACAGATCTGAACGTTTCTTAAACCTATATTGTATAAAAGGCTATATCCTTCAACGTGAAATACACCACACCACTTTCTACCTCTGACATCATAAAATGCTTTCTTTTAGCACATATCATACACAGCACATTCTCTAGTGCCCAGCTTCTTAAACTGGTTTGCAGCCCTATATGGGGTCTGGTAACTGAATGGGGGTAGTCATGAGATTATGATTTATTATCAGTAAATGTTTGATCTGTATACCTATTTTGTATATATGTATACATATATGTATATGGTATACATATATACCAGGGTCACATAAAAATTTCTTGAGAGAAAAGGGGTCACGAGTGGAAAAAGTTTAAGAATTCTTGCTCTAGTGCACACTGTAAATTTTCATTGTCTATTTTTAATCACTGTAAATGTGACTAAAAGAAGAAAATATTGACCACAAAGTTTTTCTTATTTTGAGCTTACTTATCCAAAGGAGTAGTATAGTTTTTGGAGTTGCTTCCTGAATGGAAAACCTAAAATATTAGGTTCAAAATGTTTTTTGTTTTTGTTTTTGTTTTTTTTTTTTGCTGAGCCAATTGAGGTTAAGTGACTTGCCTAGGATCACACAGCTAGGATGTGTTAAGTGTCTGAGGCCACATTTGAACTCAGGTCCTCCTGACTTCAGGGCTGGTGCTCTATCCACTCTACCACCTAGCTGCCCCCCCAAATTTTTTTTTCCTCCCTTGTCACTCACTATGGAAAGATTAGCAGAAATCCACTTCTACAGCCCAGTTGTGGAAACTGGAGGATTACTGATGAAAAAACTGAGTCTGAAAGAAGTTAAAAGGGCCCACTAATAACCCGTGTCCAGGAAAAGACTTATTCTTGTTTTTCTTCTGGGTATTTTTTATGCTTCTTCCATCCCAAGTAGCTTCACAAAACAGCACAGATCAATTGATGAGCTTAATCTGGAGGGGTTTTATGTTCCTGTGGCCTTGCCAAGCAAATCCCAAATATCTGTGGGCTGATTCAGAAATATTACCAGTTCCTTTGCCCTTGGAAGTCCATAATTTCACCAATAAGTAAACATTTATTAAGTGCCTACTACGTGCCAGGCACCATGCTAAGTGCTGAGACTACAAAGAAAGGCAAAAGCCTCTCAAGGAGCTTATAATTTAATGGGGGATACAACATGCAAACAACAAACAATATATACAGGATAAGTTGGAACTAAACAAAAGAAAGGGACTAATATTGAGAGGGATCATTAGGAAAAGTTGGAAAAGAGTAGAGAAAAATACTATATGTCCTCGTAACAAATGCAGACTTCACATTCAATGTTTTTCAGTGCTAGGACATGAGGGGATTTTTGAAAGGCAAGCGTAAGTGGGTATACAGTGAAGAATGAGGAATCTCAGTACTTCATGATTTATGGACTTTAGGGTGTATGTGTGTGTTTTTACTTTTTATGAAATCTTCCTTTTTGACAGTAACTTGGTACTTCTGCTATTTGCCATTACATTTGCAAATGCAAACACCAACTTGGGTGGCTTTGGTTAAAAAAAAAAAGAAGAAAAATAGAAAAAGCAGTTTGAATTTGACATTTGTGTTACTGGGCAATGCCCTTTAAAGGTAAAATATTAGTTGTAGTTGAGATATATACAAAGATAACTACAGAGATATGTAGCAAAAGAGTAAAAAAGATGCTTTCTCTTTACCTTTTCTCTTTAGTTATATACAAGCCAAGCACCACTGTGTTGTAAAATAGTGTATGTGCATTTCCATCTACTATTTGATATTCATATTTAGACTCTTAAATTTCAATGCTGCCTTTGACTTTCTCAGGTTCCCTAAAAAAAGATGGTCTTTGCAGTGATTTTCACAAATTAGGTGTGCATTTTTAGACTGAAGGTATATCCTTTCCTTTCTTTTCCCGTCTGTACAGTTTCTACTTTGTCATATCAATGAAATGGATGAAATTCCTAAGTTCCCTGCCAATTTACAAGCATTACAAAGACACTCCAATGCATTGCTCCTATGAGAAATTGGATATCTCATAAAATCATAGAATTGATAGCAAAGAAGGAAGGACCTTATCAATCATTAAGCTCAACTTGTTTATTTTACCGAAGAATAAACTGAAGATCAGAATAAAATTACTTGACCAAGATCACTTAGGTAATTAGGGATAGAGTGGATATTTGAACACAGGTCTTCTAATTGCAAATCTAATGTGCATTTCCTCAGTCCATGCTGTCTTAAAACCACTTCACTTCAAAAATGGTACTATGAGCAAATTTATATGGCCAAATTTTAATGTGATTGAGAAATCTGATATGTTTAAATCCACCAAGAAATCTCAGAATTGAGTCTGAGATATTTGCCAAATTTTGGTGAAAGGTTCCACTCTCTGGTTCATTTAGTCATCCTAATGTACAAAAATAGGAAGTAAAAAAGTTAGGGAGTGAATTGTAAAAGCAAAAAAAAAAAAAATCAGGCAATTTTCTGATGGGAAAGGAGCAAGCAAAGGAATGGTAGATTGTTGGTGAGGGGGAAGTAGGAACTAAAGGGGCATTTTTAAAATCCTGTATTAGATATAGGAAATCAGGAGAAGAGAAGCATGAGTACAAGAATTCAAAAATTCAGCTTGATCAAAAATGTGTTATACTCAGAGCTTGCAGCCCATATTCTGCAGGTGTATAGAGGTGGATCTCATCTCCCTTTGAGGAAGAACTTTCTAACAATTATATTGATATATATATAACAATTAATTGATAACTCTATCAATAAATGTCTTCTCAGATAACAAACACCCTCTTCTATAAGGATTCACTCAGAGGCCAATGGCTCATCAGAGATGTCATGGGAAATTAATGCTTTAGGTAAAAGTTATACTAAATGACTTCCAAGGTCCCATCCTGCTCTGAGATTCTGTGATTCTGTGAGCTTACAATATTAATTTTTTTTTCATTTTTAAAATGCATCAAAGAGCAGCTTTGGCCAAAAAATAAAAGTGTTGGAGACCTTCTGGCCTAGCAGCTAGAAGTTTTTTGTCAGAGTGGGGAGTAAAGGAGGGAATGGTACACACCTCTGCCTCAGCTCCAGCCCTCTTCCCCAGCCTGAAAAACTGAACTGTAAAACTGAATTTAATAGAGTTCTATACTCAAAAAATGTCTCCATGTCCTAAACACCATGAACCTCTGAACAAAATCCAGCACAGTGTGGTCAAATCCAAAGGTGTAAGCAATATTAATACCTACCTCACACAAGGATATTGTGAGGAAAGGACTTTGTAAGTCTTAAAGCATCAAATTAATACAAGTTGTTTACAAGGTCACTTTTTCAAAACAGCTCTATGTGGAAGGTACCACAAGAGTTCTTGTCCTCACTTTACAGTTGGGAAAGCTGAGGTTCAAAAAATGATTTGACCAGAACCCTGTGCTCTATTAAGAGGAGAAGCTGGGACTCCTAGAGTTGTTTGACTCCTAAGTCCATTGCTCCTTCTCTATTAGCTGGGCTGCTGTATGAATGAATATCTACCCTCGATGATGCTGGTACTTTTATCTTTGGGAGATCTGACTAGTGAAATATACTATAGCTTGGGAGATTTTAAAATGAGCTAGACTGAATCCAAACTTACCTTTCCATAGGACAGTTTCACAATATTATTCTGGCTTTAATTAGATACGGCATTCCATTAGAATATCCCTGTACTCCATTTAAATAGTAGGAAGAACTGAACAGACTCAGCACAAGGTGATAAATCTTTCACCCAAACTAAGAAAGTTCCACTAGGTTTTCTTACATTAGTTCCATTGGTTTTATTTTTCCTTGTGCTCATGAAGTAAACAAGTGATTATTGTGTCATTACTCCAATTCTCAACTTTGTAGAGTTTGCAAGTCCTCTATCTGTTAAATTTGTGGGGTTTTTTTTAACATGGAAAAACTTTGTGTTTAATTTGTCAAGGAAAGAGAGGATGATTTACAATGTTATAAATCATTCATTTCAAGGTAGATTTTGTTCAATAACATGTAATTTATAGTGGTTTCAATATAACTATGTTTATTATAAAATGCGCACCAGAATTTATATTTTTCTGCCAGGCTTTAGGGAGATGAGGTCTTTGCTTTGTGCAAATGACCTCTTTTATGTATGATTTTTTTTTAATGCACCACATCATTGCCGTGTATCCTGTCTTCTGCTGTTGATTTCTCTTTTGGAGGATCTGCAACAGGGAACAAATCCCTCTACTCCAGCTTTTTGTCCAAAAAGATTGTCTGTTTTTAGATACTTCACAGAACTGCTCAGAATGCATAAGATTGGTCACTTTTGAATTTTCTTTAACAAAAATTATCAGAAACACATTGGTAACCTTTCCATAGCCAACATTTTATTTTCTAAAGTTAACTTGCATTTTGAAGGAAAAGAAAAGAGAAACTAGGAACCTCTGGCTTATTTCTTGCTACAAACACTTCCCGTTATTTGTCATTCTTTCTTAATAAGAAGACTTAAGTAGCTACAACCTCCTAAATGCTTTTATGCTTTGAACAGGTCTTCCTACCCTTACCCCCAGAATAATTTGCTGTAAAATAAAGCAGTGATTATTTTCCCCTTAACTCTTCCAGTTAATTTGCAGAGACTTCGTTATAAGCAGGCCATCTTCTCAAAGCTATGATTCCCAAGTGCATTTTTCTTCCCAAACTAACTGTAGCTCGATATATCAGTCCTTCCTTTTCTTCCAAATAGCTATCAGCTCTAAAATCCTGGGAACTTCACCCTGATTTTAAGCTTGATCATTGAGCTACTTGCCATATCATCTTCTTTGATTAAAGAGAATTAACTTTAGAAACTTATTTGTTCTCCTGTCTCAGGCAGTGATCCTCTTGGAAATGCTCAGTTGCCTAGGTCAATGAAAGTGTTAACTCACTTTGAAAACAGAAGTGAAGAATGGTTGTAGAAAGCTCTCAAAATCCAGTTTACACCTGAGACTGCCAATTTAAGGATATTTTGCCTTTTTTGGGACTTTTGATCTTTAGACTTCCTTGGAATTTTATTCTCCCCCTTCCCTCCACCCTCACATACACACAAGGTCCTGAATGGCTTAGATGAGATCATGGTCCTTTTTGTCTGTTTCCACTGTGTGATATGTAAGTCTTCTAAAGGGAGGATTCAAATCATTCCTCTAAACTTAGGAATCCTTGGACAGATAGCATTATTTTCCCCCAGAGTGCCAACCAACCTCCTTGAAAGGTAATGTTTCTTGCAGCACGCTTTCTAAGCATAGACAACTTTTCTCTGATGCAAAGACAATGTAGAATGAGAAAACTTTTAGAGTTGAAAATTATAAATACAAGTGTGAGGTTAGACCAACCATGGACTATGCCTCCTCTTGAATACTATTGTGTGAGCTGAGTCCTTCTGTGTCGGTTATTTGCACACCTTCCTTGCATGTAGAACTGATTTTTATAGCTGTTTGGTACAAACAGTGGCATATTTTTGTAAAAAAAATATTTTGACACTGAGCTACAATAAATGTTGTTCTAACAACAAGCTTGCTGTGTTTTTTGTGAACTTCAAGTCGGGTTTTTCATATGCTTGGGTTGGGAGTGTGCTCTTTCTTTGGTTTGGACAGGAAAGTTTCTGTTTCTTCTTCCAGGAACTTGTCACCATTATTTTATTATTCATCTGCAAATGAATAGTCTGAGGAGGGTGTGTTCAGCCGTGCAGAGACAAAGTTAAAATTTTCTTAGATCCAGCCAGATAGGGAGCAAGAAAATCAGAATTCGAATCCTAGTCCTTCAGCATTCTTTCCACTTGTTTTTGCAAAGAGCCATGTTGCCTCTCCCAAACCCACCTTAAAGGTTCTGAAAACCTTTAAAGAGAATCAAAAAGGCTTTATGACATATTGCAAAGAACAATGGTTCTAGAGTCAGATGATCTGAGTTCAAGTATCACTTCTGATGGTGACTACCTATATGAGATTGGGCCTCAATTTTATTATATGTCAAATGGGAGGGATGGCTCCTTCCCAAGCTCTAGACCAGGGATACTAATTATCTAAAGCACAGAAGAAAGGGAGGAAAAGGGCTCTTGCCGGGCTCCCTCCCTGGGACTCCCACCTCTCCACTGGGAATAGGCTCACAGAGCGACATTTGGGAGGGGCCGTAGAAGTCTTTGGAGTCAACCCTCTCATTTAAGGATGAGGAAATGCAACCACAGAGAGACCAACTGACTTCCTGGGATCACACAAGCAGTAAGCAGCAAAACCAGGATCCCATTCCTGCTCCGGGGACAACACAGCCAAGGGCTCTTTCCATTTTTAGGTCAAATTAGGATGTCACCTGTGGGTGGTATAACTTGAATAGTGTACCAAGTCTATGTAGCTCAAAAGTCTCTGTCTCTGTTTCTGTTTCTCTCTCCTCTCCTCTCCTCTCTGTCTCTCATCTCTCTCTCCTTTCTTTGTTTCTCTGTCTCTATCTCTGTTTCTCTTTGTTTCTGTCTCTGTCTCTCTGTCTTACTCTATCTCTCTGTCTCTACCTCTGCCTCTGTCTTTCTGTCTCTCTAGCTCTCTCTTTGTCTCTCTCCTTTCCTCTCTGTCTCTCTTCTCTATCCTTTCTTTGTCTCTTCCTTTCTCTGTATCTCTCTGTCTCTATCTCTGTTTCTCTTTATTTCTGTCTCTGGCTCTGTTTCTCTTTCTCTGTTTCTCTCTGTCTCTGTCTCTGTCTCGCTGTCTCTGACTCTCTCTGTCCCTCCCTCCCTCTCTCTCTCTCTCTCTCTCTCTCTCTCTCTCTCTCTCTCTCTCTCTCTCTCCTTCTTCTTCTTCTTCTTCTTCTTCTTCTTTCCCATCCCCCTTTCTCTCTCTCAGATATCTTACCATAAGAATTTATATCCCTGAAAATCCACCTTCCCTCTTGAAATGAGACAAGAATTCAGAACAACCTGATCACAAAATCTTTATGACTTAATTCAACTACAAATGTCTAGAATTTAGAGAAACCTGAAGGGACATCAGAGAACTCCTATGTTTCTATAACTGAGACTGTGAGGAATTATAATTTGCCCAAAAAATAGCAGGGCATTTCCTATCCAATGTCTATTTGGCAAGTATTACTTCTAGTGGATAATCAGAAAAGTAGGTCAGAACAATATAATGGGAGAACACTGGGAAGTAGTAGATGAACTAGGAGACTGGCAATAGCCAACTACATGCAAGTGTAAAAATTAATTGGTATCAGGAAATAGCTGTAAAATGAAGGGATATTTTAAATGATCTCTAATATCCATTTCAGTTCTATATTTTATGTACTTATGATTGCATAAAATTCAATCAAATACATTAATAACTTCAAATAGTCAATCAAATTCAAATATACTAATAAATCAATATATTAACAATATATTAATACATTTAGTTATATAGTAATAATTAAAGTTAACTAAATATATTAATAATAATAGCAATAAAAATAGCAGGTAGGTGACAGTGAATAGAGCAGTGGATCTGGAATTAGAAAGAGCTGAGTTTAAATCTAACCACAGACATTTACTAGCTGTGTGACCCAGAACAAGGCACTTTACTTCTGTTTGCCTCAATTTCCTCATCTGTAAAATGGGTATAATAATACATATAATAATACCTCCAAAAATTGTTGTAAGAATCAAATGAGATCATATTGGTAAAGCACTTCACACTACTATTAAGCAAATAGTAGATGCTTAATAAATGCTTACTTCCTTCCTTCCTAATAGTTAGCATTTATAGAATGCTTTAAGACTTACAATGCACTTTAGGCACTGGCAATACAAAACAATGAAGAATATCCCAACCTTTAGGGAGTTCACATTCTAGCAGAGGAGACAATAGACACATCTATAAGTATATACAGAGCATGTACAAAGTAGATATAAGGAAACCTTGTGGAAAGAAGACAGGGGCAGCTGGAAGGAGAAAATAAGAACCAAAAAAGGCCTCCTGCTGAAGGCTGCACTCAATCTGAGTCTTGAAAGAATTCCAAGTGGTAGAAATGAGAAAGATGGACATTCTAGAGAGAGAGGAGCATCACATCTGAAGCTGGAAAGGGACAATAGTTCTGGTTTATGAAAAGCTTTAAATGACAAATAACATTTTTATTTTTTTTAAATTTTTATTTTATTTGCATAACATATGTGTGGGTAATTCTTCAACAATAACCCTTACATAGCTTTCCGTTACAAATTTTTCCCCCCAACTCCCCACCCCTCCCCTAGATGGCAGGATATCCACTACATGTTAATTATATTAAAATATTGGCAAATCAAATATATGTATACATATTTCCAAACTTATCATTGGTGTGCAAGAAAAATCTTATCTACACAAACGATATATCAGATAAAGGAAACACAATGTAAGCAAACATCAATCAAGGAGTATGAGAATGTTATGTTGTGGTCCACATTTCGCATCCCTCTCTCTGGGTGTATATGGCTTTCTTCAGTGAACAATTGGAGGTGGTTTGAAACATTTCATTGTTGAAGAGAGCCATAACATTTTTATTTTTGATGTAAGAGGTAACACAGAGGCACCGAAGTTTACTGAGTAGGGGGAAATTAATATAGAATCATTGAATTTAAGAGTTGGAAAGCCTTCAATGGAGATCTAGTCCAACTCTTATATGAAAGCAATTTCCGAGGAGAGGGAACCTGCCACCTCTCCAGAATGACCACTCCACTTTTAGATAGCTCTAATTGGTTAAAAAAAAATTTCCTGACCTCAAGCCTAAATTTGCCTTTTGGATACTCAGTTGCTCTTATTTCTACCCCAATGCCAAACAGAACAGGTTTAACTTAACCTCCATATGACAGCCCTTCAAATATGTGTCTCCCCTGAGTTCCTTCATGAATCTCAGATTTGTGTTTTAGGAAAATTACATTGATGGCTATTAATTAAAAGAAGATTGCACTATTCTAGGTAAGAAGGGATGAGGTCCTGAACCAGAGTAGTTGCAGTGTCACAGGGGAGAAGACAATGACTATGAGAGATGTTGAAAAAATACAAACAACAAGACTTGGCAGTATGAAGGGTGAGAGTCAGCAGTCAACCATGACACCTAAATTGTGAGCCTAAGGGATTAGGAGAATTGTGGTGCCCTCCATGGTAATAACAAAATTTGGAGAAATTGGGTAAATTTTGGGTGGGGAAGATAGTTTTAAAGAACCTGATTTTAAGATATCTGTGGGACATGCAGTTCAAGCTACCCAATAGACAGCTAAAAATGTCAATCTGGAGATCGGCAGAGAAGTGAGGGAGGAACAAATAAATCTGAGAATTAACTGCATGGAGATAATAGTTGAATTCAGGGTAACTGATGAGATTATTAAGTAAAATAATATAGGGAAGAAAGAAAAGAGGGCCCAGAACAGAGTCATCACAGGAAGGACCTGGATGAAGATATAGCAAAGGAGACTGAAAAGGAAAAGTCAGATAGGTAGGAGGAGAATTTTCAATGTCACTAAAACACAGACAGGAAAAAAAAGTATTAAGGAAAAAAGAATGATTAACTGTGAAAAGCTGCAAAGAGGTGAAGGATGAGAATTGAGAAGAGATCATTAGATATGGCAATTAAGAAATCATCAGTAACTTTGGAGAGAGCAATTTGGGTTAAAGTATGAGATCAGAAGTCAGACTGCAGAGATTGGAGGGGAGGAGGTGTAACTGAAGCTAATGCTGGAAAGGGTAGTCAGAGAAGTTATGTCGTCAGGAGGGAGTCAGGAAAAAAAGTAAATCAGGTGAGCAAAAGAAGACAGAATAAAGTAGAAAGGGCAAGGTTAAAGATGATGGTTAGTTTGTTAGCTAGGGAGCAAACATTCCAAAGAACACAGAGATGGGGAGAACTCCTAGCTTTATCAGAGTTTAGAGGGATCTCAGAATCCATTAATTTTAATCAGTCCCTAAGCAAAGATCCCTTCTATAATATCTTGACAGGAGGCCATCAAGCTTTTGCTTGAAGACCTCTAAGAAGGAGGGAAAGCATTACCTCCTGAAGTAATCTATCCTATTTTGAGCTCAGTCATTAGAATGTTTTCCCCATATGGAAGTCAAATCTGACTTTCTGTAGCTTCCACTCATTGCTCTTAATCAAACTCTCTTCTATTATTGAGTCTTCTTCCCCTTCTCTTGGTCTTCTCTTTTCCAGGGTAAACATACCTCAGTACTTCAACTGATTCTATGGGATGGTGTCCAATCCATCGTCTTCCATGTCCTTTGGACTTGCTCCAACTTATCAGTATCCTTCCTTTAAAAATTTTTTTATTTTATTTTTATTTATGAAATAAAATAAGCATTTCCATAACACAGTGGAATAAAAAAGATGATTGAATATATCAATATCCTTCCTAAAATGTCCAGCCCAGAACTGAACATAATACTATAAATGTTACCTGACCAGGGCCAAGTCCAAAGGGACTTGTTCTTTCATTTGAAGCAAAGGACTTTAAATCCAAACACATATTTTCAAATACTTTACAAGGCTTAAAGGCAAGGGTTACCTGAAATAATCAGATTTCATAATTGTAGCTGACATTTATATAGTCCTTCACTGTTATAAGAGTACTTCAAGTACATCACAGAATAAAGCAGCATTACAGTCTGGCAGGTTCTGGTTCAATTAGTTCTTATTTCTAAGCTAGAAGCCAAGGACTAGGGTTCAGAGGCCAAAAATCTCACTACCACCACCCCTAAAATTTCTTTCTGGAAAGAAATTATTTCTAGAAAATTGTACATTTCAAATCTTGGGTAGATTGTAGACACAAGGTCACTTATACCAAGTATAAGGTGAAGTAGCCTTTTACAAACTAATCAGTGGCCCCAGCTTTCTCCTAATGCCATCCAGAAAGTCCCTGGGAAATGTAAAGTGCAGGAGAAGTCTTCAGGAGAAAAACAAAACAAAACAAAACTTCAAGACTAAACATTAACCAAGAACAAAGAAAAAAAGAAAAGAAAATCCAGAAGTAGACTGGTATCCAATGACTGCATAAGATCTTTGGTCAAGGATCACATCCTTGAAAATTATATTTGGCAGAAGCATCAAAATACATATCCTAAACCATCCTGAGAATTTGTACCTTTCTCTCTATTGCTTCTCTATTCTTATTCTTTTTTTATTTTGTTTTCCAAACAGCTCCAACTTTTTTTTCTAGATCCATAGCATGTCAAAGACAGAAGGGACCTTAGAAAGAACCATGGATGATTCCTCATTTTAAAGATAGGAAACCAAGTCCCAGAGAGAGGAAGATATCTATCCAAGGTCCCGTAGCCAATCAGTAGCAAAATTCAGTTATTACCTCCCAAATCAATGTTTCTACCACTATACTACACTGCTTCATGTTCTCTTTTATTCTTTTTTTTTTTCCTCCGTTGACTTTAAGGAGGCGAAGCATATTACTTGATATAATGGGAAGAGTTCTGCCCTGGTCATCAGGAGAACTGAATTCCTATAACAGTGTCAACTTCTAGTACAGTGCCTTGTGGATAATAGGAATAAAGACTAGACCTATGATCTTATTGGTATAGGGAGCTTCCAGGTGAGGAAACTCCCTCTCCCAATGCAACCTGGCACCTCCTCTTCACCTTACAGCATTGTCTTGGGCAGTAACTTGCCCATGATCACACAATTTGTATGTATCAAAGGAAGAATTTGAACCCAGGTCTTTCAGTTCTCTATCCACTGCACTTAATAAATTTCATTTTTTTCTTTCTTTTTTTCCCCATAAGGCAATTAGGGCTAAGTGACTTGACCAGGGGCACTCAGCTAGGAAGTGTTAAGTGTCTGAGGTCACATTTGAACTCAGGTCCTCCTGACTTCAGGGCTAGTGCTGTATCCACTGAACCACCTAGCTTCCCCACTTAATAAATTTCTAATTAAATTGAATAGAATTTTGACTTTGCTATCTACTAGCTATGTGACCTTAAACTATCTAAACCTTCTTTTTCTCATCTACAAAATAGGGAGGATTGATCCATCGGCCTCATTGAGTAGAGATGAAAGTACTTGGTCAACTTTAGAGAGTTATAAAAAATGTAAGTTATGAAAAAAGTTATGAAATGTAAGTTATAAAAAAATCAATGACCCCCAAAATTATAATCTAAAATCTTTCCATTAATGTTTTAAATCACTGCCCCTATACTTAATACAAGTATAAAATGTTTCCCCCAGATGGTATTCACTTAAACCTTCTGGCTGGCTACCATTTGTCCTACAGGGAAAGACATTTTTATAAATCAAAGGAAGAGATATAAGATGAGGCAGCCAGGAGTATGGAAAAGGTTGGGGACTAAAAGTCCATTCTGGTTCCAGTTCTGCCACCAGCTAGCTAAGTGACTTTGAGGAAGTCTTTTTGTCTCTCTGTGTCTTCCTCCATCTCTGTCTTTGTCTTTGTCTGTGTGTGTGTGTGTGTGTGTGTCTATCTTTCTGTCTGTGTGTCTCTTTGTCTCTCTGTCTCTGTCTCTGTCTGTCTCTCTCTATCCCCCTCCCTTTCTCTTTCCCTGCTTCCCTTCTTTCCTTCCTCCTTTTTCTCTCAGAGTCTCAGTTTCTTCTATCCATGAAGGGGTTAAATCACAAGATCTCTAAGTTCTCTTCCAGCTCTTACATTCTATAATTCCAGGAAGGGAGCTGTGTTATTGAGAGACAATGGGACTCAGTAAATAGAGGGCTGGTCTTGATGTAAAGAGGAACTATGTTCAAGTCTATTATATACTAGCTATACATATGATTCTGAGCAAATCATAGGGTTATAAAATCTAGGAAGGACATTAGAGGCCATCGAATCTAGCCTTTTTAATTTTACAGATTATGAAATTGAATAATAACAGTTAAGTGACCTTCCCAAAGTTATATAACTAGACAATATCAGAGTGGGATTTCAAGTCAGTTTTTTTCTGACTCCAGGTTCACACCACATAACTTCTGAATCCCTTCCTCACTCCCAATCCCTCTGAAACAAGTAATAGCTAAATGGACAGAGATATAGACATGGATACACTCACACATTATAGAAGGCAAAAGAATTAGTTTCAAAACTAAAATACACACAAAAACTAATTAACTCTTCATGGAGGAAAAAAATGAGCATTGAATGAAACAGAGGGCTTTCAAGCATTCCTGATAAAAAGAGCAGAGCTAAATAGAAAATTTTACATTCAAGCAAGAAAAGCATAAAAAAGATAAACATGAATGAGCAATCATAAGAAACTCAATAAAATTAAATTATTTACATTCCTATGCGCTAATATGATATATATATATACATATATATTCTCACCATCTTAGAACTACTAAGAACTTTATAACTATTAGAGTAGTTCAAAGGACTCTGCATAGACAGAGGACATGAGTGTGAGTTGATTATTTTGGGATGATCTCAAAAATAAAATGAATGGGCAAAAAAGAGGAATGTACTGAGAAGAAAAAGGCAGAGGCAATGGGGAAATTTTTCTCTCACACAACAGAGGGGCATAGGAAGAATATTTATAATGGACAGGGAGATGGGGGTGATAAGCAATGCTTGAATCTCATTTTCATTAGAATTGGTCCAAAGAGAGAAGAAAATAAATACATACTTAATTGGGTGTAGAAATCTATTTTACCCAACAGGAAAATAAAAAGGGAAGGCTATAAGAGATGTGGGGAGGGTAGATTAAGAGAGACAGTGATCAAAAGCAAAACAGACTTTTGAGGAGGGACAGGATAAAAAGAGAGACTGAAAGACAAATAAAAGAAAATAGGATAGAGGGAAAGACACAGACCACAGGGATGCTTGGATATTCTGGGAGAAGACCTCAGACACTGAGACAAATTCCAGAAGCAGGTAGCAGCAGAAGTATAGTTTTGAAGTCCAGAAGTCAGGAACATGACCAAGAGGAAAAGAGCTGTTTACTTTTTAAAAAGTATATTCCTAATTAGCCCTTCTACCTCAATGAATGCATAATGAAAAAAAATTATTAATCATTTACTATGTGTCAAGCACTGTGTAGACCTGGTGATATAAATACAAAAGTGAAACACTCTCTGATTCCAAGGCAGGAAATTCTAATCAAGGAAGGAAAAAGTAAAATTTCATATATATGCATAAATATATATATACATATGTATACATACATACACATATGCATATATGTGGAAAAGCACAAGAACAGTGAGTAATGGCAAAGAGAAGTAGATAATTCTTTTCCTTTTCCAACTCATCCTTCACCCCACTGCCTAAGTGATATTTCTGAAGCACAAGGCTGACTGTCATTTCCCTGCTCAAAAAATGTCAGTGATTCCCTACCGCCTCTAGGATCAAAAACAGAAATTTTTTTTGGCTTTTAAAACCTCTCAGAATCTGTTCACAGCTTACCTTTTTAGACTTATTACACATTACTATAGTCTGAAGTCAGGCCAAATGAGGCTACTTGCTGACCTTCAGACACAATACTCCATCTCCCATCTCCATCCATGCTTTCATACAAGCTACTAGAATATACTCCATCCTGGATTTAACCTCGTAGAATCACAAGTTTCCTCCAAAGCTCAGCACAAATAGCAACTCCCACATGGGAACTTTCTTGATTCTCCCAAGCTGCTAAAGGATTCCTCACACAGAGACAATCTAAAATCACCTTTTATCTACTTTGTATGTACCATGAGATACAGTGTTTTCTAATGGATAAAGAGAATTTGACAGTTAGAGGATAGGAGAAGGGGGAAGGATTAGAGATAGAGACACCAATTAGGAAATTACTGCAATAATCCAGGTGATAGGTGATGAAGGCTTAAAAGGATGGAGAAAGGGGAGGGAAGAGTGAAAATTCAGGGATGATTCCAAAAATCCAAATTTGGATAACTGGAAGGGTGCTGTTATTCCTTGCAGAAACAGAGAAATTATAAAGAACATCAATACCTAGAATTTGGCTGTCAGTCAACAAGCCCTTATTATATGCCAGGCACAGTGCTAAGTGTTGGGGATACAAAAAAGGTAAACCTTTAATCCAGCAGAAAACATTAAGTACCTACTACATGTAAAGTACACAAGGGGCTTTTCCACCTAACTTGCTGCTGAAACCTTCCATCTGTGAGGTGTCTCCCATTAGAATGTGAGTTTCCAATTTGGAACTATGCCCAAAAGGCTATCAAAGCAGTGTCTCTATTGGACCTATATCCCAAAGAGCTCTTAAAGGAGGGAAAAGGACCCACATGTGCAAAAATGTTTGTGGCAGCCCTTTTTGTAGTGGCTAGAAACTGGAAACTGAATGGATGCCCCTCAGTTGCAGAATGGCTGAATAAATTATGGTATATGAATGTTATGGAATATTATTGTTCTGTAAGAAACGACCAGCAGGATGATTTCAGAGAGGCCTGAAGAGACTTAGATGAACTGATACTGAGAGAAGTAAGCAGAGTCAGGAGAACATTATACACAGCAACAGCAAGACTATATGATGACCAATTCTGATGGACGTGGCTCTTTTCAACAGCGAGGTGATTCAGGCCAGTTCCAATGGTCTTGTGATGGAGAGTGCCATCTGCACCCAGAGAGAGGACTGTGGGGACTGAATGTGAATCACAACATAGTATTTTCATTTTTGTTGTTGTTGTTTGTTTGCATTTTGTTTTCTCATTTTTTCCCTTTTTCATTTTTCTTGTGCAGCATGATAATTGTGGAAATATATAGAGAATTGTACATGCATTAATTGTACATGTTTAACATATATTGGATTACTTGCCTCTAGGGAGGGGGTAGGGGGAAAGGAATGGGAAAAAAACATTTGGAACATAAGGTTTTGCAAAGATGAATGTTGAAAATGATATATGCATATGTTTTGAAAATAAAAAGTTTTAATTTTTTTTAAAAAGCAAAAACAAACAAAAAACCTCAGTCCCTGCTCTTCAGTGAAATAACACTTGGTAATTGCCTAATAAATGCTTTCTGACTGATTTATTAATAATAGGTGGTTAATAAATATTAGTTGGATTATTGAATTATTGAACCAGGCTTCAACTTAATCATATTTTTCAAGCAAAAAGGTTTTTTATTTTGGTCTATGATAGTCTCATGGTAGTTAAGATGAATGCAATGCCAATGAATAATTGGAAAAGAATATTGAGTTGTTCTTTCTCATGGCCCTGACATTTGCAGAATGGCAATGGATAATACATAAAATGAAGTTTTGTTTTCATTCTTCTCATGCATAAAGACACAGTCCTAATTGTGTTGAGATTTGCCTGTCTTTCTCAGTGTGATAAATTACAAAGTACAGAGGTACACATGTATGCATTTTTTGCTTCAAATAGTCCAAAAAAGGTGGAAGAGAATACCTTCTTTTTTTGTGGAGCATAAAACTTCAGAGTTAGGGTCCTAGATCTCAAAAGGATGCACATGAGGAAATTGTGAGCTATGACATTCCTTTAATCTATCAGTTTGGTAACTCTCTCAAGAAAAAAGAAGTGAGAGTGAAGTGAACAGAGCCAGGAGAAAGAACACTGAAAACAGTAATAGCAACACTATTTGATAATCAACTGTAATTAGCTTCCTCAGTTGTAAAATGGGAACAATAGTAGTACCTACTTTGCATAAGGTTGTGAATCTCAAATGAGATGATATTTGCTTTTTTAAAAAGCAAAAAAAGTGGGGCAGCTAGGTGGTACAGTGGATAAAGCATCAGCCCTTAAGTCAAGAAGACCTGAGTTTAAATCTGGTCTCACACATTTAAAATTTCCTGGCTGTGTGACCCCAGGTGAGTCACATAACCCCAATTGCCTCAGCAAAAAAAAAAAAAGTGTTTTAAAAAAGTACTTAGCATAGTGCTTGCCATATAAATATAAATTATATAAATGCTTATTTCTTCCCCCTCTTCCTTTATATTCCAGGAACAGAAGTTAAGCTTACAGGATAGAGAGAGAAAGAAAGTGAGAGAGAGAGAGAGAGAGAGAGAGAGAGTTCATATACTCTATTTTCTTCCCTTTTTGAAAATTGGAATATTTGCCTTTCCCTCCACCTCTCCTAGAAGTTCTTCAGGACCTTTCAACTGTCACTCAGTGATCACATGATGATTCTTTCAGTTACCGCAGTTCATTTGTGTTGAGTGACTCGAACTCATCATGAGCAGTTAGGTTCTATTATTAACAAATTAGAAGAACATAGGATGGTTTACCTCTCAGATCTGTGTAGGAGAAAGGAATTTGTGACCAAAGAAGAACTAGAGATCATCATTAATCACAAAATAGATGTTTGACTATATCAAGTTAAAAAGTTTTTGTACAAACAAAACGAATGCAGACAAGATTAGAAGGGAAGCAATAAACTGGGAAAATAGTTTTACATTCAAAGGTTCTGATAAAGGCCTCATTTCTAAAATATATAGAGAATTGACTCAAATATATAAGAATTCAAGGCATTTTCCAGTTGATAAATGGTCAAAAGATATGAGCAATTTTCAGATGAAGAAATTGAAACTATTTCTAGTCACATGAAAAAGTGCTCCAAATCACTATTGATCAGAGAAATGCAAATTAAGGCAACTCTGAGATTTCACTACATACCTGTCAGATTGGCTAAGATGACAGGAAAAGTTAATGACAAATGTTGGAGGAGATGTGGGAAAACTGGGACACTGATACATTCATTGTTGGTGGAACTGTGAACCGATCCAACCATTCTGGAGAGCAATCTGGAACTATGCTCAAAAGAGTTATCAAACTGCGCATACCTTTTGACTGGGCCTATATCCCAAAGAGATCTTAAAGGAGGGAAAGGGACCCACATGTGCAAAAATGTTTGTGGCAGCCCTTTTTGTAGTGGCTAGAAACTGGAAACTGAATGGATGCCCATCAACTGGAGAATGGCTGAATAAATTATGGTATATGAATGTTATGGAATATTATTGTTCTGTAAGAAATGATCAGCAGGATGACTTCAGAGAAGCCTGGAGAAACTTGCATGAACTGATGTTAAATGAAATGAGCAGAACCAGATCATTATACACGGCAATAACAAGGCTATACAATGATCAATTCTGATGGACATGGCTCTCTTCAACAGTGAGATGTTTCAAGCCAGTTCCAATTGTTTACTGATGAAGAGAGTCATCTATATCCAGAGAGAGGCCTGTGGGATCTAAGTGTGGACCACAACATAACATTTTCACGCTTTCTGTTGAGGTTTGCTTGCATTTTGTTTTCCTTCTCAGGTTTTTTTTTTCTTATAGATCCGATTTTTCTTATACAGCAAGATAACTGTATAAATATGTATACATATATTCAATTTTTCCTATATTTTAACATAATTAACATGTATTAGACTACCTGTCATCTAGGGAAGGAGGTGTGAGAAAGGAGGGAAAATTTTGGAACAGAAGGCTTTGCAAGGGTCAATGTTGAAAAATTACCCATGCATGGGTTTTGCAAATAAAAAGCTTTAATAAATATATATATATATATATATATATATATATATCTTCTTTTGAAAAAAAATCTAAGGGAGGTGATGAGTTTTCTACATCCACACTGGTTTCTTTAAACAATTCCTATTTTTCATCCATGGGAATTGTTTTCTTTTATGTCTTCAGAATTTTTTCAGTTTTCTATTCTTCCTGGGTTGACTGCCTCTGCAGAATTTTAGCCCATAGGATCCTAGGTATCCTTCTTCTAAACCCTTTGAAATCTGCTCTCCAAAATTTTATATTGCATGGGAGACATATCTGTTCTGTTGCTCAGTTGTTTTCAGTTTTCAGTGTCTGTGACCTTATTTGGGGTTTTTTTGGCAAAGATTCTGAAATGGTTTGCCCTTTCCTTCTCTAGATCATTTTGCAGATGAGGAAACTTGAGGTAAACAGAGTTAAGTAATTTTCCCAGGGTCACACAGCTAGTATGTGTCCAAAGTCAGATTTGAACTCAGGAAGAAAGTCTCTTTGACTGTAGGCTTGACACTCTATTCACTGTACCAGATGGCCACCTGATTTGCAGCTCTCCTCTATTACAAACTCTAAGAGGCTTGTTATCCACTTCCCAAATGCTGCTCTTTCCTCTTTTTGTTCAAGTACTCATAGTCCTCCAGGGAAAGAACCACTTCTGTTTCTTCCTTTGTTATTTCCCCCCAAATACTCTCTTTCTTTTCTCCTCTGGTTCCTGTTTTTTCTTATATGAAATGTGATATGTGAGCCACTATTTTACCCACATAGATTAAGCATGTTTATTTATTTATTTATTTTTTAGTCCAAATATTTCTTCATTTATTGATCAGTTCAAAGGCTTATTTTATTGTTGATTTGAGAGAAGGTCAGAAGAGGACACATAGAGTCACGTTTTTACTCTGCCATCTTGGCTCCAGAAAGTCCACTAAATATCCATACTTAAATTTTTTTTTATAAAGCTTTTTATTTACAAAACATATGAGTGACCTTTCAACACTGACCTTTGCAAAAAAACTTTTTTTCCCAAGCTTTTCCTTTCCTTCCCCCCACCCCCCACCCCTAGATGACAGGTAATCTAATACATGCTAGATAGGATAAATTATATGACAAATACAATACATGTATACATATCTATACAGTTATCTTACTGCACAAGAAACATCAGATCTAGAAAGAGAAGAAAAAAACAACCTAAGAAGGAAAACAAAATGCATGGAAATATTCACAGAAAGCGTTAAAATGCTGTGTGGTGGTTCACTCTCAGTTCCCACAGGCCTCTCTCTGGATGTATATGACTATCTTCATCACAGAACAACTGGTTTGAATCACGTCATTGTTGAAGAGAACCATGTCCATCAAAATTGATCATCATATAGTCTTGTTGCTGTGTATAATGTTCTCCTGGTTCTGCTGATTTCACTCAGCATCAGTTCATGCAAGTCTCTCCAATCCTCTCTGAAATCCTCCTGTTGGTCATTTCTTACAGAACAATAATATTCCATAACATTCATATACCATATTTTATTCAGCCATTCTCCAATTGATGGGCATCTTTTCAATTTCCAGTTTCTTGCCACTACAAAAAGGGCTGCCACAAACATTTTTGCACTTGTGGGTCCCTTTCCCTCCTTTAAAATCTCTTTGGGATATAGGCCCA
This sequence comes from Myrmecobius fasciatus, assembly GCA_023553655.1. Lineage (NCBI taxonomy): Eukaryota > Metazoa > Chordata > Mammalia > Dasyuromorphia > Myrmecobiidae > Myrmecobius > Myrmecobius fasciatus. The sequence continues at coordinate 1,142,196 of JAJPUD010000053.1, read as the reverse complement.
GTAGAAACGATTAAGCATGTTTATATGGGTCTTTCTAAATGATGTTCAAAGGGAGACAGTAATAGATAGCACTAGAGTTTCTTCCTCCAGTTCTTCTCCAAGGAAGAGCTGGATTCCCACCAGGAGGAGGAGGAATTTGGGGCAAGAGGCCCCAACCTTTGCTCTCCTCAGAGAAAGGAGTGACTGAACTAAAATTATATTTTTCTGATTCTTTAAATATTGTTAGTCTAGGGGAAATAGATTTTAGATTCCAGTTGCATTCTCTATCATTATCCTTTAATGGAATTAGCAGTTTATTCAAGCATTATCTCCATTCCCACCAGAGACCAGTTCCACAATGAACACCTATAGCAAATAGCAATGGTTATTTATACAAATTGATAGCAAAACATAATCAGAAAAAATATGAGAATATTCTCAAGGCAATGGATAAAGAGAATGAACTCTCCCATTGGGAGTGAAAATATCTCAGCTTAACCAAGAGACATGGAATCTCAGGTCTCATTCAGAAGGAAATTCTCCAAAGTCTCTATTGTAGAATGTTAGAGATAGGCACACAGTCAAAGTTGTCAGCTCTTCTATATTCCTGCTTCTTCCTAGATTCTTTCTCTCCTTTAAAGGACCTGAAGAATCTGGAACCACATCTTTTCTCTAAAGCTGAAAGCCAGAAGATCAAGATCTCTCTTCTCTCAAGTTCTCACCAATTCTACCCACAAATATTGAATAATCAGTCTTCTCCAAAAAGGACGGTTCTTTGCAAATAGCTCTTCAGGCCAAGGGTTACACTTATGAGTATGTATTCTTAATATGCTGTGCTATCGTATGCCATCATTTACCTATCCTGTTTTGTTTTGTTTTGTTTTTGAAATATAGCCTACCCATCCAGAATCATGATCTAATCATGGCTCTTAACCCACCAAGTCTCAATGATAACTGAGATGAAATATGTTTCCTTGTGTTAATTTTTACTTTATTTTGTCTGTTTAAATTTTGTATAATTCCATATATAAATCTGAGGCCAGAGATTTTATTAGCTCTTTGATGTATTTTATAACCAAACTAAGATATAAGTGCTTGATAAATGCTTTATCTATTCTGTTTCCTTATATTTCAGTGATATTCTTCTTCCTACATTACAGTTACTGTCTATGGCATCTAATATAGTGTATATATTAAGGTAGTTTTCTCCTTACTCTATCTTTTTGTTACTATTATTTAAAGCCTTTTTGATCTGATATGCAATGCATCAGCCAAATATATTCTAAGATACACTCCATTCCTGGTCGGGAGCCTTGCCATTCCTAATTAAACAATGGTTTAGACATCTATATCTTAGTCTCAGACATCATCTTCTTAAGTTATCAATTCACTAAACTTTAAACTACCCTGAAATTATGAGCTTAAAGTGGTTCTATGAAGTCCATCTTGTCCCTTCCAAATTTGATTTAGTTTAACAAAGAACCTCTCGGTGTATGGAGCTATAATAGTTGATTTTCTTGTATGTTGTACAATCTATATTTATTCACTATTTTCTTAGAAAAGAAGTAAATGTTGACAGTCTCATGATTATGTCTACCTCAGAGATTAATGAAGAATACTCCCACCTGGTGGTAAAAAAAGAAACTTTTTTCCCCAAAAAGCACAGTGAATTATTATTTTTTTTCATAATGAAATATTCTACTAGGCCAAGTCCTCAAGGGATTATATTCTGGGAGTCCTCTTTTCCATTGGAAATAAACAGCTATGGGTTAACCACAAATTCTATCTTTTTACTAGCATCACAACATCTGGCTAGCTTTTCATTAGACCCAGAAGTTCTTTTAAAGCTTACAAAACCACAAATTCCTTTCATTAATAGGGAACAGCCATAGTTCAAATATGGATATTAAAATGTAAAACCTGTTCCTTTATTTCATATAATGCAGATATACATCAAATATTGCTTACCTATAACACATCAATATCCACAACATTGTCATACCTCTCTTCAGTACAAAAGCGAAGCTGAGTATTCAAAGAAGACACAAACTGTGGCAAGTTCCAACAAGCTCAGAGGATTTCAGCTTAACCAAGAGACATGGAATCTCAAATATAGTCAATGTAGTATAGTCAATAAAAAGCTGGACTTAAGCTATGTTGGTTCAAATTCTCCTTCTAATACTTACTAGCTACATAACCACAGGCAAGTCATTCAGAGCTTAAGTTTCCCTCTCTATTAAATAAAAATAATACCTGTACTATCCTTCTTATAGGGTTGTTGGGAAAAAGTACTTGCAAGAATTAAAAAATTAAAAATATAAATATGGGGGCAGCTAGGTGGCGCAGTGGATAGAACACTAGCCCTGAAGTCAGGAGGACCTGGGTTCAAATCTGGTCTCAGACACTTAACACTTCTAGCTGTGTGGCCGTGGGCAAGTCACTTAACCCTAATTGTCTCAGCAAAAAAAAAAAAAATATATATATATATATATATATATATATATATATATATATATATAAAAATATGGGCTCAGCTACAAACTGAGTCAGAGGACCAATATAGTTGTGTTCCCAGAGGTGAGATTCCAGATTCATCAGTCTTTTTTAAAATAGTATTTTATTCTTTTTAGTTATATGTAAAGACAAATATTAACATACACATTTTAAAAAAAAAAGACAAAAATTAACATACACATAAAAAAATAAAAAACAGGTTTTCTTGCTTCCTCCTTTCAGGATAAGCAATTTGATATAGGTTATATGTGTGTAATCGTGTAAAACATATTTCTATATTAGACATGTTATAAAAGAAGAAACAGATTGAAAAAAAAACCCAAAAATAAAGTGAAAACAGCATGTTTTAATCTGCATTTAGACTCCATCAGTTCTTTCTCTGGATATGAAGAGCATTTTTCCATCTTGAGTCCTTTACAATTTTCTTGATTCATCAGTCTTTGAGAAAGTAGCTAAATAATTTGGAAGTTACTGCCATCCACTTGATTTTTTCCATTTAATTAATTCCATGATTTTTAAAATGTTGTTTTTATTTTCAACTTGATAAATATCAACAAATATGAACATTTCAATATACAAAGAAAAAAGGTCACATATAAAATTGAACTTCCATAGATCTTTTTAAAGCATATATTAAATTTGACATAATAGTAATAAAACTGCCTTTCTTGTTGGTGTTCCCTTCTGATCATCCTGCTCACTTCTATGATTTTAAACGGTTTCATTGATGTTCTTTTATTATTTTTTTAAATCACAGTTGCCACTCACTAATTCTTTGTCACCTCATAAGCCCTTCCTCTCCCAAAATAGAAACACCTTCCATTAATAAATTGATATAATCTAGCAAAACAAATCGATACATTGGCTATGTCTGAAAATGTATGTCTCATTCTGCAAATCTAGTCCCTCAACTCTCTGCCAAGAGGTCATTGGTCCTCTCAGTCATGATTGGTTATTCCAAATAGATGATATGGTAAATAATGTTTTAGGCTTGGAATGAGAAAGTCAGGAGTTCAAATTTTAGCTTACATAATGCTAGCTGTGATACTCTGGGCAAGTCACCACCTTTCCACACCTTCAACATGAGGCTAATAAGAGCATCTACCACACAGAATTGTTGTGAGAGTCAATATAAAATAACACAAGGAACTTTGTAAACTTTAAAGAGTTATTTAAATGTGAGCTTTTATTATTGTTATCATAATTCAAGTTCTTCTATGTTCCATAGCAATTTTGCTTCAAGGTTACTGTGGTCGCTGTATAAAATGTTCCCTTAGTTTTTACTCTCCATTAATTCATATATGTTTTCTTAGATTTCCCATTCATCATTTCTTAAAGCATAATAATATCTCATTATATTCCTATGTCAAAATTTATTCAGTCATTTCCCAACTGATAGGCATTCATTTTGTTTCCAATTCTTTACTACAACAAAAAGTGCTACTATAAATATTTTTTCATGTTAGTCTTTTCCTCCTTTTACCTCTTTGAACACCTTGTAGTGACATTGCTAAATCCAAAACACAACCTAGGGATTTTGGAGAGGGGTGGTAATAACATTTTGCTTTCCAGGATAACTGGAACAATTATAAGCTCCATCAACAATGCATTAGGATCTCTGTCCTCCCACAGGCCCTTTGATAAATATTATTTTCCTTTTGTCATCTGCCAATATGATATATATGAAGAAGAATCTCAGTGACATTTTAATTTATAATTCTCTTATTATTAATGATCTGAAATCTTTTTTCATATGATTTTGATAGTTTGTGTTTCCTTTTTTATTTTTTTGAAAAATGCCCATTCATATCCTTTTGCCATTTATTCTACTGGGAATAGCTATTGTACAAACATACATACATATATACATGCATACATATACATACACATATATGAATATAAGAACTTTATCAGAGAAATTTGCTGCAATGATTTTTTCCAATTCACTGTCTCCTTTCTAAATCTAACAATTTCATTTGTGCAAAAAATTTTCAATTTTATATAATCAAAATTTCCATTTTATTCTTTATTATCATTATGAACATCTATATCTTCTTTGGTAAAGAATGCTCTCCCTATTCATAGTAGTAAAAGGTATAGCATTCCTTTCTCCTATAATTTGTTTATGATAAGACTTTTCATATTTAGACCATATATACATTTGGAACTTAGTACGGATAAATGGTATGAGATGTTAGTCTACAGCTAATTTCTGCCAGCTTGCTTTCCAGTTTTCTCAGCATGCCATGGAAGGGATAATTTCCCCAGTAATAAGTGTTTAAGAGTTTACTGAACATTCCTATGTTTAATTTTTTCTAGATTTTATATACTTAATCTGTTCCTTTTCAATTTTTCAACTTTCCTATTTTTTTTAACAAAAACAAAATAGTTTTAGGAATTATTGCTTTGCAGCATAGTTTGAAATCTGGTACCTTTAGGTTCTTTCTTGATTCATACCTTCTTAATGTTTCCCGTGCATTTGTCATCTATTTTTTTCAGATATTTTGAGGATCAATCCCTCAATGCCCTTAAAATTATGTCACATCCCATATATGTACTTCCTCAATGTGTACTTGGCCCAGCTCAGTAGCTCTCCCCATTAGAGGAAGTCTGACATATTAGAGAGAGCACAGAATTTGGAGCCAAAAGTTTTATGTTCAAATCCTAGCTCTTCCATTTAATAAGCATATGACTTTTTATAAGTCATTTAACTCCTCTAAGCCTTAGTTTTCTCATCTTCAAAATGAGAGTGTTGGACCTGACGCCCTTTGAGGTTTCTTCATGATCCTATGAACTTCCCCCAAAAGGTTGGACACAGCAACTCATAAAATCATCCAAATGAGAGAGGGTAGGAGTGCAGTGAGAGGACCACATAGATTAAATCATAGACTACACAAACTACTGAAGGATTCCAATTGTTAGGCTACAGGTTTTAGGCCTAACAGTGCCAGCACCAACTCATACTTATTGACTGACCAATACTGCAATGGTAAAATAGCCTTTGGAAAACTCACCACTCATATTATTCCCCAAGCTTCCAAAGCAATATATTTAATGACTGCTCACTCTATGAAACCTGTCTTCATTCAACCATCTTCAAGAAACCTCTTTCTTGAATCCTGCCTTGTCTAAATAACATTATTTGCAACTCATCATTAATGATTTCTTTCCTTTTAATATTATTACTATTTAATGACCGGGACTTGGTGAGTGTACCAGGTCTTATTCTTTGTAATTCAGATTTCTCTGCCTTCCATTATAAACTGATTTCAAGGTCAAAACTCAGACCTAGAATTTTCATCACTTTGAATAACCCAGTACCAGGAACAGCAGCTGGTATAGATAAGATAAATGTCTATTCAACAAACATAACTCTATACATACCTAATATATCCTTGCTAAATGCCTCATCCATCAATCTAACTATACAGATTTAAACTTACATAATACATATCTATATATAGTTTTAAAGTATATGCATTTGCACTTAACAAAAATGAATAACAGAATCCCAGATTTGGAAGGAACTTGGAAATCCTTTAGCCCAAGGATTCTTTACTTAAGATCTGTAAACTTGCTTTTTAAAATACCTTGATATCTTTATGTAATATGACTGGTTTCCTTTGTAATCTTATATATTTCATTTTATGCATTGAAAAACACTATTCTGAGAAAGTGTCCTTGGGTTTAACCAGACTGGAAAAGAGATCTATGACAGAAAAAAGATAGTAGTTGTAGCCTCTATAATATCCACACAAATATTTATATGGCTTCACCATGAATGTCTACAGAGTCATTCATTGCTTCTTAAACTGTGGTTCATGATGTCATATGGGATCACATAACTGAATGTGGGGGTGGCAAAATTATGATTTATTACTAATAAATGTTTGATTTGTGTATCTCTTTTATATACCCATATACCTAGGGTCACATAATAATTTCTCAGGCAAGCAAAAGGGATCATGAGTGGAAAAAGTTTTAAGAAGTTTTGATCTACTCTATGCTTAGAAGCTGTGTTATTAAATTCTTCCTGAAATCTGTCTTTATTTTCTACCCATTGTTTCTAGTTTTGTCCTCTAGAGCTGCACAAAATAAATTTGTTGTTTCTTCTACATGACAGCCTTACAAATATTTGAAGACAGAGTTATGATCCCCACTCCCCACACCCTTGGGGGAACTGCAGCCAAAGTTCTAATCCAAGTATTACAAAAGTTAAATGACTAATATATAATAAAGGGGCATATAAGATTGATTTAGCATATAAGGATACAGTTATCAAATGTAAAAATAAGAATACACATTCATAGTCCTGATTCAAAACTGGTTCAACCTTCCTCACACACACACACACACACACACACACACACACACACAAAAACACATGGTAGCTGGTTTATACTCAGGAAGTGGAGGATTCTCCAGGTCTAAGAAGACCAAGAGGTCTCTTCCAGGTTTTTTGACCATTCTCTGAAATGTTTTAGCCTGTCAGTATTTCTCTTAAAGTGTGATGCCTAGAACTAAACTCCAGTTGGAGGCTCACCAGTTCAGGGCACAAGAGTGGAAACATTGTGTAAGGGAGACTTATATTCAAATCTTACTTCAATTGCTGACTGGCTGTGTGACCCCAAGCAAGTCTTGCTATTTCTCTGTTTTTCAGTTTCCCCATCTATAGGATGAGGGGGCCACACTCAGTGGTTTCTAGGATCTCTTCTAATCCAAAATCAATGATCCAATTGACCTTTCTTGAAGTAAAATCTGTTCACTTCAAAATTAATGATTCAATTGACTTTCCTTGAAGTAGAATCTGACTCAAATGAAGCACATTTCACAGAAAATCAAAGTTTCTGACTGCATGAACTATTAACTATCTTATTCCCCCTTTTCCTGTACTTAAGCAGTTCATTTTCTAGATCTAAATATGGGACTTTGCACTTATTTTTGTTAAAAAAAAATCTTATAGTTAGAGTTAACACATTATTTCCATTCACTGAACTTCTTAATCAAAAAACATTTATCAATATCTACTATATGCTAGCAACAGTGTTAAGTGCTAGAGGAAAAAAAAGAAAAGCAAAAGATGGTTCCCTCTCTCAAGGAACTCAATCTAATGGAGGAGTGATGTGCAAGCTACTATGTACAAACAAGATATGTAGGAAATAATAAACAGAGGAAAGGGTATAGAATTAAGAGGGACCAGGAAAATCACAAGGGACAAATTTAGCTAAAATTTGAAGGAAGTCTGGGAAACCAGGAGGCAGAGATGAAGAAAGAGAACCTTTCAGGCATGAAGAGCAGCCAGAGAAGATGCCTGCAGCCAAGAGATAGAGTGTCTAGTGAGAGAAATAATAAGGAGGCCAGCATCACTAAAAAGTGATAGAGTAGGTAGAGGAGAGTGGAAGAAATGGAAGATAAGACGAGTTGGGGGGAGGGGAGGAGAGATTATGAAGGGATTTGAATATCAGAGGATTTTATATTTGATCCTGTAGATGACAGACAGCTACTATATTGAATAGGAGATATTTGATAGACCAGCCACATTAGGAAGATCAATTTGATAGATAGATCATAGGAGAGAAACTTATGGCAGGGAAACCAACCAAAAGGCTATTATAATTGCCCAGGCATGAGATGATGAAGTTCTGTGCCAAAGTGATTGCAGCATCAGAGAGAAAGGGAAAATTATAACAGACTGTTATGAAGGTAAAGTTGACAGGATTGGCCACAGATGGGGAGAGTGAGGAATCAAAGTGAAGCTAGGTTCAAGCTTGTGAATCTAAATGACTGGTTGGATAACAGTACCCTCAGTAGTAACAGAGAAGTATAGAGGAGGGGGAAAGATAATGAGTTCAGTTTGAAAGATACAGGCTTTCTATGGGACATCCAGTTTGACATAGATTAGGTCTTAAGAACTAGATTTAAGAGTCATTAGCATGGTGATTATAATTTAATCCATAGGAACTGAAAATATCACCAGGTGAAACAGTATAGAGCCCCATAGGACTCAGAATTAGTGGGTGTAAACTGGATGAAAATCCAGCAGACACTAAAAAGATAAGACGAAAACCAGGAGAGAGTAGTGTCACAAAAACCTAGAAAGAAGAGCATCAAGACTGCCATTGTTAAAGGCTACAGGGAAGTATAGAAGGGTGAGGACTTTAAAAAAAGGCCATTAGATTTTGCAATTAAGAGATTCTTACTATGAATAGAGTAGTTTTGGTTGAATGGTGAATTCAGGAATCAGATTTTACAAAATTAAATTGAAGATGAAAGGAAAGGAAATTTAGCCACCTACTGTAGATAGCCTTCTCAAGGAGTTTAGACACAAAAGGTAAGAGAGCTATGTGACAATAGCTAACAGGAATGGATGGATCAAGTGAGGGTTTTCTGAGAATAGGAGAGATGTGTTTATAGGCAATAGGAAAGCAACTATTTGATAGGGAAAGATTGAAGATAAGTGAGAGAGTGAGGATGAGAAAAAGGCAATCTACTAGAAGAGACAGATAGGATAGAGATTTTATCAATTAGTGATATAGCTATCCCTCTCAGCTTCACAGCTTTCACAAATATGATAAGCATATCCTAGCCATGTCTTAATCCAAGTCAATGGTAGAATGTGGATGAGAACATGATAAGGGACAAAACATTGCAATAAACAAATACCTCTACCCAAGCTGCACCCCATAAACTAACACAGTTTAAGTAACTAGGGATGTTTAGCCTAAAGAATAAAAGACTTAAGAGGAACATAATAATTGTCTTTCAAGTATCTGAAAGATTTTCAATGCAGAAGAGGAATTAACGTTATTCTACTTGGCTCAAGACTGCAAAAGATTCAGAAATAACATTCCTTCTGGAGTTAGATACCTTAAATTAAAATATCACCTCTGACCTTTGTGATATTGGGTAAATTATGTTACTTCTGAGTCTCAGTTTCCTAATATGTAAAATGAGGATATCAGACTAGATTGGTTTTCTTGCTCTAAATCTATGATGAGTTTTGGAGAAGGTGATTTTGGCTTAACATGAGGGAAAAAAAACAACTTAACAACTAGAACTACCCAAAAGTGGAATGGACTTCCTCAGGTTGTTTCTCAGGTGTTATAAAGGTTACCTTTCATTACAGATCTTCAAAGCAAAGTGAAGGATGATTACTTTTCAGGGATAAAATATAGTGATTCTTTTTTTTCATTAAAGCTTTTTATTTGCAAAACAAATGTACGGGTAATTCTTCAACATTAACCCTTACAAAGCTTTCTGTTACAAATTTTTCCCCCCTAACCCCTACCCCTCCCCTAGATGGCAGGAAGTCTACTACATGTTAATTATGTTAAAATAAATGTAGTGATTCTTACAAGTTGTACTAGATAGATAGCCACTGAGATCTCTCCCTGTCTGAGATTCCAAGACTCTGTAAGAGTAATAGCTAGGTCTCATAATTCCAAATCCATGTCTATGCTGATATTTCACACAGGTTCCTGCCCCTTCTAGATCTTCCCATTCTTCAAAGATCACTAACAATCATGGCTGCAAGTTCTTTCTACCTTCTGGGTGTAATTTATCTAGGCCAAGAGATATGAATTCATTCATAACAACTAAGCATTCTTTTATTCTCCTATCATTTACCTTTTGTTTCATATTCCTCTCAAGAATTTATCCAGCTCTTTCTAATATGAAGATTACTCTTCTTGAAAGAGAAGACAGAAGCAAATCAAGAGTTAAGTTCTACTCTGTCATGTCAGCATTGCATCATCTGTCCCATCTTCACTGTTCTTTCTCTGAACATAGCTTAAAAGCCCCTTTCATCTTCTCATTGTCTTCATCATCTTTTACAAGCCTCAACTTATTTTGGGCTTTAACATTTGCAGCACCATTCATCCAGATTCATGCCACTCTTTTATGCTCTCTCCTTTTTGCATGTTCCTGCTTCCTAACTCTGAAAGTCTGTGATTCAATCTTTTGTACTTGTTCTCTTTTAAGGACATGTCCATTTGAGAGCTTTGTAAAGTTATGTCAATCTCTATAGTATAATTTTAGCTCTTGTTATGTTTTTCCCTTCTCTTCCTGAAAAGGAAGTATGGCATTGTGGACAGAGTACTGAGCTCTGAACTGTATCCTCTGGCTGATTAGTCAAAATAAATACTTTGGGGGTTCGTTAACTATTATCTTCAGTCAATGTAGATGCACAGAGTACCTTGAATCTGGGAGAGAGAGAGACAGAGAGAGACAGACAGACAGACAGAGACAGACAGAGAGACAGAGACAGATAACTTTTATGGACATCCCATATGCTTCCTTAGAATATTCAAAAAATCATTGCCCATTTTCCCCATCTTTTTCCCTCCCCCTGTCTGTCACCAATTGTTGCATCCAGGTAGCAACGCAAGTAAAATTTTAGCAGATAGTATGGTTTTAATTAAATTTAATTTATATTGTTCACTGTCTATACAGGACAAGAGACTTAGCTGAGTGTTACTGGGCTCTTTCAGCAGGAGTGTTAACAGTACTCTTTTCAGATAGAGTGTTACAGCATTCTTTCAAAAGATGAAAAGACCCTTGTAGTCCTGTAGCCTGGTATTGGTGGAATCTTCTCTCGTTTTGCTCCCTCAAATCCTCAACTCTGAGGTTTGTCACCTCTTAAACAAGGAGTAAGAGAAACACCTCTTCTATGTGACAATTCTTACTGACTCAGAGCTGGATTCCCCCAGTAAGTATCTTACCCTGCTATGGGGTGATCATCATTCACATTTCCCAGCTTCATATTGAGCCTTATGCAAATGAATGGCTAAAGACAAAAAGTAATAAGGCATCATGTGCTCTACTGGCAAGTTCATTGTCTCTGACATTTGAACTATTCAAAGCCCTACAAGGTATGAAATACTTTATTTAGACCTGAAAGGGCCTACTTTTATGTCTTAAGTTTGGCTTTGCCCCTTATGACCTTCACTCTTGTTGATAGTCGAAACAGAGCAAATTCTTACAAGAATGATAGACTCTCATTATTCAAAGATGACTTTCCCAGTATATCTATTTGTGTTCCTCTATATTGTGTGTGACACTCTGGAAATCTCATGTAACGAGATGAACTATGACCTTAGGCATAGAGAATATCAAAGGATTATATTAATTAATGTCCCTGTATCACAAGGTCAAACATAATGGAATCCTTGATAACACCTACCAAGCACTTCTTTATTATCTCAGACTCCTGTATCACAAGATGTAGTACTCATCTATGTTCTCTTTCTGGCCAAGCAGCCAGTGATATACTAATATAATGATATAATTTGTTTTTCACTCTACTTTTATCCTCCCAATACTTTCCACCTCCCTCAAATTCAAAGCATTCTATAGAAATATAAACCTTGACATACAGTACTATCCTCCTTATTATTGTCAATTTCTTTTGAAAATATTATACCTTTCCATTTTAGTAATGTAATCTTGATTATCATAACATCAGTTTCAGTGATAATTTATTAATTATTTAGTTAATTAGAATTTATTTCTTATGTCCTAAGAAACAGAGACTAATGAAGATTATTCCAATATAAGCTAGAAAAATTTGTTCTGTTTTATGATCACAGACTATATCTCCAATTCTGGCCAACTCTGATTACAAAAAAATTAACATATAAAAGTTATTAGCATTATAAAATAATTATAAATCTACCATCATGACTTCAACTAAATTCAATTCACAGGGTATTTATGAGTATTAAATATCTACCATATGCCTTATAATCAAAGAGCCAGTAGTATTAATTAAATATCTGGGTAGCACTTGCATATTGGCATATGGGTAGGTCCTTGGCAGAGCCCAGAACTGGGGATTTGAACACTCTCCTGTTCATGGACAAGGAGGGAAGAAAAACACAAACTTTCCAATGGAGATGAAGCTTGAGTTTGTGAAGAAATCTCTCAATACTAAGAAATTGGTGGACAGGACTAAAGACAGAATCTAAATCATAAATTTACAGTGAAAGTCAAAGTCTATATTTCAGACTATAAGTGTGTAGTACCAGGAAACAGATGGAGGGTAAACCAAACACAGAATGTAAAGGTAATTTGTTGCGCCCAAAGGCTATTTGAACACATTTAAATTATAAACCTAGCCATGTATGAGCTGGTTCCATTCTGCCAATGTGCTTAACACCTATTATCTGGGGAACTCCTTCAGTCATATTTGTAGTTGTAGAAATAACTGTAGTAGTGGTTCTGGTGGTGGTGATGGTAATGGGAATAAAGTAATTAATTTTTATATAGCACCTTAAAATTTGCCCCCAAAAACTATGTAAGTTATATCGTTTGATTCTCAGAACAATCTTAACCCTATGAAGGAGGAAAGGGAAGAAAAAAGGGAGGGAGGGAGAAAGATAAGAAAAGAAAGTGACAAGTAGTGTGGTTTTTAATTCTTGTACTGCTGCTCACTATCTTCATGAGTTTGGGTAAATGGTTTCCCTTCTCTGAGCCTATTTATCTTTCAGATAAAGACATTAGACTAAATGATCTCTAAAGGTCCCAGCCCATCATGAATCTATGATCCTATGAACTCAAATCTTTATAAGCTGTTTTCTCTACAGTGCCTTTAAGAGGTATACATCCCCACATACTTCTGATTCCAAAGTGAGCACTCTTTCAACACACTCTCTCTCTCTCTCCTCTCCCTATGTCTGTCTCTCCTCTCCCTCTGTCTGTCTGTCTCTCCTCTCTCCCTCTGTCTCTGTCTTTCTGTCTGTCTGTCTCTCTCCCTCTCTCTCCTCTCTTCTCTCCCTCTCTCTGTCTGTCTCTCTATCTGTTTGTCTCTGTCTCTGTCTCTGTCTCTGTCTCTGTCTCTCTCTCCTCTCTCCTCTCTCCCTGTCTCTCTCTCCTCTCCCTGTCTGTCTGTCTGTGTCTGTGTCTGTCTCTCTTCTCTCTCTCTTTCTCCTCTCTCCCTCTCTCCTCTCCCTCTGTCTGTTTCTGTCTCTCTATCTGTCTCTCTCACACACATACATACACCACACTCATGCAAAATCCATGTTCCCTTTACTTTTTTGTTAAATAGTTATCTTTGGTTTTTTTAGACTTCCTTAAAATCTCTGCAATTCTCAAGGGGGAAGGAATGTTTTTTAAAGCAGGCATAGTCTGTAGCTAGAAGACAAAAGGTTAAATTCTCCTATCATGCAACAAAGTAACTCATTTCCTGTTTTGCTTAACTGTCTAGACACCAATCTAAGGAGCATTAGCTATGGATCTCACCATTGGGTTAAAAATAGAAAGTTTAAATATGAAATGTGGTGGTAAAAGAGAGATTGTAGGTTTTTACCTTCTACACAATGGCTATTTGAAATATAGCCGTTTTAGTGAAGCTTTCTATACTAACAGGAGCCTTAAGATGCTAAATCAACAATAGTACTGGAAAACATTAGGATTTCCAAGGAAGATCTTTCCCATATGCTATATCTGATATAATGTTTAAAGTAGGAAATTGTAAAAGAGATGCTAGGAAATTCCTTGTAATAGTTCCTCTTACCAGTAGTAATATAACTACCCTGTACTTTAAGTTTCTAAGGTAGCCATTAAACTGCCAGACTAATAACCCAAGATGAGATGTTAGTACAATAGTAACTATACAGTACTTGGATCCTTTTAATTTTTTTCTCATCCTTTTTCCCCTGCTTTTATTAAGTTCCTTCATAAATGCTAATTATGCTTTTTATTAAGTTATAACCTCTGTTTTGTATTTCTCAGTAAAAACTCCTGGTAGCAATCCATTTTTGACATAGGCTCTAAGTTAAGTCCTAACAATATAGGAGAAAAATTAACAGAATTTCAGAATTAGAAGGGACTGTTTCAACTGTCTAGTCCAACTCATTCCATAAGAGAAACTCCACTGTAAAATATTCATTAAGTGGTCATCTGGCCTCTGCTTGAAGTTGTCCAGTGATGCAACACTCTCTCTCTACCTTGTGAGGCTGTACATTCTTTTTTTTTGTGGGGGGCGGGGCAGCTCTAATTGTTAGGAATTTCTTAGCATCAAGCCTAAATTTGCCTCTTGTGGAAGCCTAAACTTCCACACGTTGCTCCTGGTTCTTTCCACTGGGATTATACAGAACAAATCTCGTTTCCCATGGCAGCCTTCTAAGTACTTGAAGACAGTTATAATGTCTCCCTTAAGTCTCCTCTTCAATTTTTATTTGATGCAACAAAGACTAATTGGGCATCTTCATACAGAGCAAAGTTGAAAGCCTTCAAATCAGAGGAACTGAGCTAGAAAGGATCCTCAGAGAAGGAATCAAGTTCAACTGAACAAGGATTCCCTCTACATCATACCCAAGGTCAGGTGAGGAGCAGCATGTAGAATGTTGGACTTGGATTCGGGAATATCTCAGTCTGAAGCCGGCTTCTAATATTTAACAAGTTTGTGACTTTGGATAACAAACTCAAAGCATCAGTTTTCTCAACTGTGAAACAGAAGTAATAAAATCTTTGGTACCTATTTCAAAAGATTTCTAACGGGTCAAATGAAGTAATATATGCAAAGTGCTTATAAGATTTTAGAATGTCATATAAATGTCAGTTATTACTCTTATCCATCTTCTGCTTGAAACACTCCAGTGAGGGGAAACTGACTAAGGAAAGCAGCCCATGCTGCTTTTGGACAGTTTTCGTTGTTAGGGATTTCCGCCTACAAGTGCTTCATTGCAGCTTCCACCCACTACTCCAGATTTTTCCTCTAAGGCCAAACTGAACAAGTTTAATCCCTCTTTGTCATATCCCAAGTCTGATTTCCAGCTTCATCATTCATCACACACTGCCCTCTGCAAAGTTAGCAAAGAATGCTTAACTGCCAAGTCAAATGCCTTTTCTTGAATTCTATCCTTCTTGACCTCTTTGTACCACCATCTCCTCCCAAATACACTGTTCTTTCCTAGTTCTCCTTCTACCTGACTGACTACTTTTCAGTCTCCTTTATTGGTTCTTCATCCTGGTCACAGCCCACAGGTGACACAAACTGATCTTTCCTCTCTACCCCCAACTTTCTGTACTGGGGACTCTTCTTCCTTTATGTTAGCTATCTGGTATTACATATATCTTACGAGATTCTTTCAGCTTCCATCATCTAAGTAGATAATGTGCAGATCTATATATGTAGTTTTAGTCTAAAATAATGTTGTCCCAGGGCAGCTAGGTGGCGCAGTGGATAGAGCACCAGCCCTGAAGTCAGGATGACCTGAGTTCAAATTTGGTCTCAGACACTTAACGTTCCTAGCTGTGTGACCCTGGGCAAGTCACTTAACCCCAATTGCCTCAGCAAAAAAAGAATGTTGTCCCTCCTCATTCTGCCTTGACAACTCCATGACAGCTCAAATCCTAACAATATAGAACCCTTTTCCCCAAGTCCTTTGCTAGTTCCTTCCTTCTGGGAGTACCTTTCATCAATTTTATATGTTTCTTGTATGTACATAGTTATTTACATGCTGAAAATTAAAATGTAAATTTAAAGGCAGGTACAGTTAGCGTTGAATATTTATTGACTCACAATACAACTCTTTAAACACTTGAAGACAAGTATCATATCCTCCATGAATCTTCTCTTTTCATTGACTAACCAGTCTTAATGCCTTCAACCCATACTTGTTTGACAGTGTCTAAAATTTAGGTAGTGAATGTTCAGCTAGGTAGCACAATGGAAAAAATGTCAGGTCTGAAGTTAGGAAGACTCATTTTCCTAAGTTTAAATCTAGTCTTAGACACTTACTAGCTGTGTGACCCTGAGCAAGTCACTTAACCCATTTGCCTCAGTTCTTCATCCATAAAATGAGCTGGAGAAGGAAATGACAAATTCCTATATCTCTGCCAAGAAAGCCCCAAATGGGATCATGAAGAATCAAACACAATTGAACAACTACAAGTCAAGCAAAGTTACTTCACCATATTGATCACCCTCCCCAGAATGACCATGTTTATGTTTAGTAGGGGAATTAATCCCTACATTGACAATGAAAACTGTGTCAATATAGCTTGAAATGGAAAAATAACATTAAATAAGAGATCATTTGATCATAAATATGAATGGACATTATTGTGAAAAATATGAAGATTCATAGATAGTTTCAAAGTCTTTAAACACTGATGACATTAATACTTTACAATCTTGCTTTCCTTTTCCTTATAGTGCTACATAAACTCTAATTTTATGTTTATTTGACATGATTCATGTTTACTGGTCATTTTTGGTTCATGAATGGAACAAATAAGAGTGAATTGCAATATGATATGGTAAGCATTGACCTGAACTGAAAGGTGAAGAGACCTAAAGTCTCATCCCAGGTCCACTGGGGGACCTTTGGCAAAGATCTTCACTTCCTTTTACCTGGGTGTAAGTTCCAATTCTAATATTCTATGAATACTAACAGAGAGAGAAACAAGGTAGAAGGTTTTTATAAGGCAAACATGCAAAGGTAAGGAAAGAAAAGAGGCTAAAGAGGATTGTACATACATGTGAAAAGGGAGTGCCTGACAGAGGATTAATTGAGTTGTGAACAATGAAGAGAAAGGAATACATGGAGGAGGCATAGGCTGGAACCAACTGAGGAAGGGAGAAAAGTGTTTGGAAGAAGACAATGGGTCAGTAAGTCATTCAGGGTTCCCAAGTATCACAATCAGCTCAGGATAGCTTGCTTTGCTTTCTTGAGAAGTTTGCAGGTACATGAGGGAAGGCAAGACAGTAGTCAAGTAGACATTTATATGCATAAGATATTCAAAAATTCTAATTTTAAAAAAATTGATCTCCCTATACAAAAAATTATAAAAACTAACATATAAAGGATTTACTGTCATAGTCTGATATATTTAATATTACATATTGTTCCTACTGGGTTTTCCCTTCCATTGTGGTCCCCAGGATCCATATAACTGACTGAGTTATATTATTGAGGGTAAAATAACTGACTTTACAGAATATTTTCTTGAAATTACATAAACCCAACTAAAAACTACAATGAAAAAGTTTGGTGTGTATGTATGCACAGCCCTAGTGACCCATCCCTCTGAATATGGCAGTGAGAAAACTGTCCCTCCCTAAATGTTTCTCTAACTTTACTCCCAAATATGATTTACATAATTTACTACTATTTGCTTAGCCAAAGTAGGGATTTTGAAGAAAAAATAGTAGCAGTTTTTCTTCTGCTGTTCTGATAGCAATCTTCAGTATCTGTGTTCATTCTCTGATTATTCTGAATTGGTTAATTGATAATTAAGCATTTCTGAAATCTTGTGACTATATTTTCTTCCTCCTAATGTCTGGTAAATCCAGGAAGCCCAAGAAGGAATTTCCAATATTCTTGTCTTTACCTATTATTGTGAAGCTAAGATGCTTACTAAATCTTTTTTTTCTTCCTGAGGCATCTGGGGTTAAGTGACTTTCCCAGGGTCACCCATCCAGGAAGTGTTAAGTGTCTGAGATCACATTTGAACTCAGGTCTTCCTGACTTCAGGGCTGGTGCTCTATCCATTGTGCCACCTAGCTGCCCCACCCTTAAGCATTTTAACTGATGGGCGACTATAACAGATACACTTACAATTTTGCATGTTGTAAATCTAAAAATCTCATTTTCCTCTGTCAAGATTCTACAAATAATCACTTATACCACAGCCTCCATTTCCTTCCCCCTTCTCTCCTCTGACATTACTACCACTCCATTATAAACTCTCATGATCTCATACCTGTTCTGTTCCAACTGACTCCTAGTTGCTCTCCCTACTCAAATCTCTCCCCTACTTCAGTCCATCTTGAACTCAGCTGCCAAACTGATCTTCCAAAAGCTCAGGTCTGACTATCAATCCTCCACCAGATAAAGTAGATTCTCCAGAGGCAGCTGATGACACAGTAGAGCCTGAGCTCTGAGCCTGACGTCTGGAAATCATAAGTTCAAATTTTATTTCTGACACTATGTGATCTTGGGCAAGTCATTTAACTTTTGTTTGCTGCAGTTTCCTCAATTACAAAATGGAGACATAAAAGCACCTACTTCACAGGGTTGCTGTGAAGATATTTATCAAAGCACTTAACACAGTACCTGGCACATAGCAAGAGCCATACAAATGCCTATTCCTTTGCTCATTCCTTCCCCATTACTCCAGCATCAAATATATAATTCTTTAGTTGCTGTTGATAATCTGATCCCACCTACTTTTCTTTTTTTTCTTTTTTTTAATAGTATTTTATTTTTCTAAATACATGCAAAGATAGTTTTCACTGATATAAACATGTGCAATTTTTCTTTTTTTTATTATTAAAGCTTTTTATTTGTATAACATAGATATTGGTAGTTCCCCAACATTGATCTTTACAAAGCTTTCCATTACAAATTTTACCCCCAGTCCCCTCCCCTCCCCTAGATGGCAGGAAGTCCATTACATGTTAATAATGTTGAAATGCTTGAGAAGTTATGCAAGAAACATCCTATCTACAAGAAAAAAAAAGAATCAGAGAAAAGCAACACAATGCAAGCAAATGTCAATAGAGATTATGAAAATGTTACGTTGTGGTCCATATTTCATTTCCCTCTCTCTGGGTGTATATGGTTTTCTTCAGTGAACAACTGGAACTGGTTTGAGACAATTCTTTGTTGCAGAGAGCCATGTCCATCAGAATCGATCCTCATGTAATACTGTTGTTGCTGTATATGATGATCTCCTGGTTCTGCTCGTTTCACTCAGCATCAGTTCATGCAAGTCCCTCCAGGCCTCTCTGAAATCGTCCTGCTGGTCGTTTCTTACAGAGCAACAATATTCCATAACATTCATGTACCATAATTTATTCAGCCACTCTCCAATTGATGGGCATCCCTTCAGTTTCCAGTTTCCAGCCACCACAAAAAGGGCTGCCACAAACATTCTTGCACAGGTGGGTCCCTTTCCCTCCTCTAAGATCTCTTTGGGATATAGGCCCAGTAGAAACACTGCTGGGTCAAAGGGCATGCACAGTTTGACAACTTTTTGAGCATAGCTCCAAATTGCTCTCCAGAATGGTTGGATCCGTTCACAGTTCCACCAACAATGTATTAGTGTCCCAGTTTTCCCACATCCCCTCCAACATTCATCGTTATCTTTTCCTGTCATTTTAGCCAATCTGACAGGTGTGTAGTGGTACCCCAGAGCTGTACCAATTTGCATTTCTCTGATCAATAGTGATTTGGAGCACCTTTTCATATGACTAGAGATGGTTTTAATTTCATCATCTGAAAATTGTCTGTTCATATCCCCCGACCACCCATCTATTGAAGAGTGGCTTGAATTCTTATATATATGAGACAATTCTCTATATATTTTAGAAATGAGGCCTTTATCAGAACCATTAAATGTAAAGATGATTTCCCAACTCTATGCTTCCCTCCTAATCTTGTCTGCATTTGTTTTGCTTGTATAGAAACTTTTTAACTTAATGTAATCAAAATTATCCATCTGGTGTTCAATTAGGAGTTCCAGGTCTTCTTTGGACATAAATTTATTCCATCTCCACAGGTCTGAGAGATAAACTATATTACGTTCCTCTAACTTGCTTACAAAGTCCCTCTTTATATCTAGATCATGAACCCATTTAGATCCCATCTTGGTATATGGTGTTAGGTATGGGTCAAGCCCCAATTTCTTCCACACTAGTTTCCAATTTTCCCAGCAGTTTTTGCCGAATAGTGAGTATCTATCCCAAAAGCTGGGGTCTTTGGGTTTATCGAATACTAGATTGTTAAGGTTAATGCCTAGGTTGTCCTGATAACCTATCCTGTGCCACTGATCGACCGCTCCATCTCTCAGCCAGTACCAAACAGTTTTGATGACCGCTGCTTTATAATACAGTTTTAGATCTGGTACAGCAAGGCCACCTTCATCTGCCTTTTTTTTTTCATTAATCCCCTTGAAATCCTTGACCTTTTGTTCTTCCAAATGAACTTTGCTACTATTTTTTCTAGATCTGTAAAATAATTTCTTGGGAGTTTGATTGGTATGGCACTAAATAAGTAGATTAGTTTGGGTAGTATTGTCATTTTTATTATATTCACTCAGCCTACCCATGAGCACTTAATATTTTTCCAACTGATTAGGTCTGATCTTATTTGTGTGGAAAGTGTTTTGTAATTTAGTTCATATAGTTTCTAACTTTTCCTTGGCAGATAGATTCCCAAATATTTTATCCTATCATCTGCTATTTGGAACGGAATTTCTTTTTGTATCTCCTGCTGCTGAACTTTGTTGGCAATATATAAAAATGCTGATGATTTATGTGGATTAATTTTGAATCCTGCAACTTTGCTAAAGTTGTGAATTGTTTCTAGTAGTTTTTTAGTTGAGTCTCTAGGGTTCTCTAAGTATACCATCATGTCATCTGCAAAGAGTGATAATTTGATTTCTTCATTACCTACTCTGATTCCTTTTATCTCTTTTTCTTCTCTTATTGCTAAAGCTAACATTTCTAATACAATATTAAATAGTAATGGTGACAGTGGGCAGCCTTGTTTCACTCCTGATCTGACTGGGAATGGTTTTAGTTTGTCTCCATTACATATGATGCTTGCTGATGGTTTTAAATAGATGCTCCTGATCATTTTAAGGAAAAGCCCATTTATTCCTATACTCTCTAGTGTTTTTAATAGGAAAGGGTGTTGGATTTTGTCAAAGGCTTTTTCTGCATCTATTGAGATAATCATATGGTTTTTGTTAATTTGGTTATTAATATAATTAATTATGCTGATAGTTTTCCTAATATTGAACCAGCCCTGCATCCCTGGTATAAATCCTACTTGGTCATAGTGTACTATCCTAGGGATGACTTTCTGTAATCTCATTGCTAATATCTTATTTAAAATTTTTGCATCAATATTCATTAGGGAAATTGGTCTATAGTTTTCTTTCTCTGTTTTTACCCTACCTGGTTCAGCTATCAGCACCATATCGGTCTCATAGGATTCTGGCAGTATACCTTCTGTCCCTAATTTCTCAAATAGTTTGTGTAGTATTGGAATCAATTGTTCTTTGAATGTTTGGTAGAATTCACATGTAAATCCATCTGGCCCTGGAGATTTTTTCTTAGGGAGTTGGTTAATGGCTTGTTCTATTTCTTTTTCTAATATGGGACTATTTAAATAATTTATATCCTCTTCTGTTAACCTCGGCAATCTATATTTTTGTAGATATTCCTCCATTTCATTTAGATTATCAAACTTACTGGCATAAAGTTGGGCAAAGTAACTCCTAATTATTGCTTTAATTTCCTCTTCATTGGAGGAAAGTTCTCCCTTATCATTCTTGAGACTAACAATTTGATTTTCCTCTTTCCTTTTTCTTATCAAATTAACTAAAGGCTTATCTATTTTGTTGGTTTTTTCATAGAACCAACTCTTAGTTTTATTTATTAACTCAATAGTTTTCTTATTTTCGATTTTATTAATTTCTCCTTTTACTTTTAGAATTTCCAATTTGGTATTTAATTGAGGGTTTTTAATTTGTTCTTTTTCTAGTTTTTTTAATAATAAGCCCAATTCATTGATCTTTTCTTTCTCTATTTTATGCAAGTAAGCATCTAGAGATATAAAATTGCCCCTTATAACCGCTTTGGCCGTATCCCACAAATTTTGGTATGTTGTCTCCTTGTTGTCATTCTCCTGGATGAAATTATTGATTGTGTCTATGATTTGCTCTTTCACCTATTCATTCTTCAGGATTAGATTATTTAATTTCCAATTACCTTTTGGTTTATTTTCTCCTGGCCTTATATTGCATGTGATTTTTATTGCATCATGATCTGAAAAGGATGCATTTACTATTTCTGCCTTTCTGCATTTGATTTTAAGGTTTTTATGCCCTAATACATGGTCAATTTTTGTATAGGTTCCATGGACTGCTGAGAAAAAAGTAAACTCTCTACTGTCTCTATTCAACTTTCTCCATAGATCTATCATACCTAACTTTTCTAACAATTGGTTTATATCCCTAGTTTCTTTCTTGTTTATTTTGTAGTTTGATTTATCTAATTCTGAGAGAACAAGGTTGAGATCCCCCACTAGTATCGTTTGGCTGTCTATTTCTTCTTGCATCTCTCTTAATTTCTCCCCTAGGAATTCGTGTGCTATTGCACTTGGTGCATATATATTTAGTGTAGATATTGCTACATTATCTATGGTACCCTTTAATAAAATATAGTTTCCTTCCTTATCTCTTTTGATTAGATCAATCTTGGCTTTTACTTGATCTGAGATAAGGATTGCTACCCCTCCTTTTTTTTGTTCACCTGAAGCATAATATTTTCTGCTCCAGCCGTTTACCTTCATCCTATATGTGTCACTATGTTTTAAATGTGTTTCTTGTAGACAACATATTGTGGGATTCTGGTTTTTAATCCAGTCTGATATCCGCTTCTGCTTTATGGGAGAGTTCATCCCATTCACATTCACAGTTAGAATAACTAATTCTTTATTTCCTGCCATCTTATTTGCCCAAGTTATGTTTTCCCCTTTCCTTTCCCCTTTCTCCCTTCCCCCCTCCTCAGTACTTTGCTTTTGATGACCCCTCCCCCAAACAATACTCCACCCTTTAGATCCCCTCCCCCTGTTTTTATTCCTTTCCCCTGATTCTTCTATTTTCCCTTCTATTAGTTTGTCCCTTACTTTTCCTCCTTTCCCTCCCACTTCCCTCTAGTAACAGACAAGTTTCTATGTGAAATCAAATGTCTGATATACACTTTTAGAGCCCCACCTGATGAGAGTAAGATTTACACAATGCTCATCTCCCTTTCCTCTCTCTCTCAATTATATTAGGTTTTCTTTGCCTCTTCAAGTGATTTTACC
>JAJPUD010000053.1:1052068-1113878 GCA_023553655.1 Myrmecobius fasciatus | reverse complement strand
ATAGTTTTAGATCTGGTACAGCTAGGCCACCCTCATTTGCAAAAAATGCTATTTTTAGAAAGAAATTTGCATTATACTGGGGAGAAAATAAAATACACAGAGATTTTATATATATATATATATATATACATATATATATATATATACATATACATATATATGTGTGTGTGTGTGTGTGTGTGTGTGTGTGTACAATATACACAAAATAAATACAAAAGTAATTTTAGGGATCATGATTGTAGAAAATAATAACAGATGATTGTATCAGGAGATATTACTTAAGCTGAACCCTAAAAGAACTAGGCAGATGAGACACTATTTCAGGTATAGGTGACAGTCTATGTAAAGACATGAAGATAGGAGATGTAATGTTGTATACAAATAAACTGCAAGCAGCAGTTAGGCTAGAATTAGGCTAGAATATGGAGTACTTGAAGGAGAACAATATGAAATAAGTTTGGAAAGGCTGTTTGAAGCCAGATTGTAAAGCTTTAAATGTCAAACAAATAAGTTTGTATTTCGCCCTAGAGGCAAAAGGGAGCCACTGAAACTGCTTTAACCGGAAAATGCTTAGGTATAGGACTAGTTAATGTTGCTGTATACTACACACAAAAGAAGCCATCAAGAAGAAAAGACAAAGTAGATGAAGTTATTGCCACTTCTTTACTATTCCTACCCACTCTGGATTACATCTTTCTGGAATTGTTCTTAAAGGAATATAATTAGACTGTGCTGTTCAGGACTAAGAAGGTATTTTAGAAGTGTTTTCTCTCTTTGGGCTAGGAAGAGATTTTCCCTGTGCTCTCAGGAAGTCAAATATGACATAAAAACACATGCTGCATTAACATATGAATAGACTTATCAATGCTGTATTATACTCTGAAGTATTCACCTTTACTCAGCTTAAAGCTGCAATTGTTAAACAAAGAGCTAGATAATGGGAAAAATTTTTTTTTCTACTTTTTCCAGATTCTCCAAGGCCTTCCTCATTATTTGAGCAAGGGCATGATAAATATACCTAAATTCCACAAACAAGCCCTACATCACTTTTGTCTTATGCTAGTAAAACAAACAACAGGGTCTCAAGTTGTACTAGTAATAGTTCATATTTCTATAATGTCAAGGTTTACAAAGTGCTTTCCTCACAATAACCCTGTGAGGTAAGCAGTTTAAGTGTGTATTATTTCTTTTTTGCAGATTCAGACTCAAAGAGAGTTCTAGATTTAGAACCAGAAGTCCAACATTCAAACCTTGACCCTACTACTTGCTTGCCATCTTGGACAAATTAACAACCCTTCTGTCTTGCCTGTAAAATGTGGAAACTGGACAATATGATCTCTCGGGTCAGCCCTTCTAAATCTATGATCTGATAATTCTAGGTAAATAACTTCCCTATGAAAATACATAATCGATAGGCACCAAAGCCATAATTTAAACATAAGTTTTCAATTCTGTCTCAACAACAGCTCCTAATACACATAATAATAAATGATGAGTTGAATTGACAAGCTGTATTTTGTGACTCCACATTTCCAAGGAGGATTAGAAGAGGCTCAGGCTCAGATTCAGACTCAGACCAGCACAAAACTATTTGAATGGCAGGGCAAAGACGAAAAGTATCATTTAATTCCTATAAGGAGAGGTGGTATGGCAGAAAAAGAAGTGGAATGGAAGTCAGATAAACTCATTTCAAATGCCATTTCTGTTATGTACTGGTTGAAGGAACCAAGAATGTTTAGCCTGGAGAAGAAAAGCCTTTGGAGAGCCAAGATAGTTTTCATGTAGTATTTGAAGAGTTATCATAACATGGAAATGATTCACATGTTTTGCCTGATCCAAGAGAGCAAAGCTAGGATCAATGAGCATTAGTTGCAGGAAAGCAAATCCAGGTCTGACATAAGAAAAAAATTTATTTAAAAAAAAAAAACAACTTACTAACAATTAGCCCTAACCCAAAGTGAAACAGGCAATCTAGTCATGGTCCTCAAAGGGAGGCTGAACAACCACTGTTAGGAATATTGTAAAAATAGATTCTTACTCAGATACAAATTGGACTAAACACCCATCAAGTCTAATCTAGTTCTTAAAATTCATGGTGATTGTATGACCAGACTCATCACAACCTCTTTGGTCTTCTGTTTCCTTGGCTATAAAGAAAGAGGAAGATGATCCTCATAGTACCTTCCACACTAAACACACTATTATATGATCCTAAGAAAGAAAAATGAAAAAAAGTATGAAAATATGTTAACCACTGGTAATGAGCATGTGTGGGCATGTAACAAAATAAGTCAAAGAATCATCATCACAGATAATATTTATAAAGTGTTTTAAGAGTCTGCAAAGTGCTTTATATATTTTTTTTTCATTTGATCCTCATAGTAGCTATGAGATATGTACTATTGTTACCTATATTTTACATCTAAGGAAATTGAGATTAAGTAATTTACCTAAACTCATTCAGCTTGTACAATCCAAATCCAAGTCTTCCTAGCTTCAAATTCAGCACTCTATCCACTATGCCCTGCTGCCTCTCAGTATTCTAGTCTTTGAGCCAAGGGAAGATTTCTCCACTAGGTTTTTGTTATTTCACTTTTCAACCCACTGATAAGGCCTTTGTTCTGGCAATGATTCAAATTCTCAGTTTTTAATTTGTAGAAGCACTGAGGATCACTGACTGTAACCTCAGGATTAAGATAGTTCACCTAGATGGGCAGATCTTTGGGCTTGACCTTTAAAAGAAACACTATGCATACAAGGAGCCATGGACACTAGGAGCAGGGCCAGACATTTCAAATGTCAAGAGCCACACATGAAAAGTACTAACACATGACACATCTGGAGGTAAGTAAAGGGATTAAAGGCATATCTCTATCTATGAAAAGATGGAGCCTTGATGAAAGAGATAAAGGGAAAGAGTCTCAAAACAAAAGAAAGGAACAAGGAAAATAAAACCACAAAACAGTAAGAAAGGTTAAGGAAGTCTATTCCTTTAACAAGGAATCATGCATTGGGGGAACCAGGAAATGTGAGCCTGGAATAGCAGGCACCCATATGCTCTGAAAAGTAACTTGCATTTATCTCTTCTTTGGTATTGTCAATCTTGTAGACTATATAGGTTTCAGGCAAATCAGATAAAGGTAGATTCCAGGATTCCTAAATTCTTTCCTCATAGAAAAGTGTGAGATATGCCTTGTCTTCAAGTATGTTTTTTCAGTGCTTTTATTGTGTAATCAAAACTTATTTTTTATGTGATATTTTCTTTGCAAAATTCGTAAAGAGGAGCTGAAGGCCTTTTCTGAAAGAGCCAAATGAGCCAAATGATGATGCTCTTAGTTTTTCAGGATGGAATAATGAATCAGAGATTTGGGAGGTGCTACAGACAATGGAATCCTAAAGGTTCACAGATTTAGAACTATAACAATCCTTCAACATTGCCTAATGTTATTTAACAGATTAAAAAACAGAACCAAGTGACTTGCAAGATACTACAAATAATAGGTAGCAGACCCAAAATTAAATTTAAACCAAGGTTCTTCAGCCTCCAAATTTAATTTTCTTTACACTTCTTAGTTTCTCTAGCTAATGAGCAAGGTGAGATTTTTTTTAAGAGATCTATAAAAATTGTACTGAAATCCACTTTGTAAAGAGCCCAGAATCCAATGACATTTGGGTTATTGGACACAGAAGTAGAAATGGTTTAAATCAAGTTCTATCTTCTCCTTTATTGCCAAATTGCATTTCTAAATATATTTTCTCTGAGTTTCACTTACAGACAAAATTGGTATTGGCAGAAAACTAAATGGGAGTACTTGCTGCAATGAGGTAATATAATTTTGGAAATACAGTCGTACTTCCCTGTATCTCTATATCTAGGTAGAGACAGTTGAAGTCTTAGAAATTTAGGATATTATTTTCAGTAATAAGCTTTGAAAATGCTCAGCAATGCTGTTTCTAACATTAAGGAATCTCCACCTAAAAAAACTCAATTACTGACTAACACTAGTGTAGAAAACTTTGATTCAGATTATATTAAACCACAAAAAAAAGAGTATAACCAGCTGTCAGATCATGAGAGCTCATGAAAAAGCACTCAAGGGTTTGGGGTTTTGGCATTCCAACTGATATTTCGTTGGATATGTACTGTTATAAGCAAATTTTTTTAAAAAGCAGAATAAAAAAATTGGAAGTTTTAAGAGATTTCCAAGGCCATACAGTCCAACCAAGGGCTAAACAAGAAACCCCTCTACACTCACACATACACACACACACACACACACACACACACACACACACATATATGCTTGTATGTATATATCGCTACTCCCAGTCTCTCCTCTGAACTTCAGTCCCACG
Organism: Myrmecobius fasciatus; assembly: GCA_023553655.1. Classification (NCBI taxonomy): domain Eukaryota; kingdom Metazoa; phylum Chordata; class Mammalia; order Dasyuromorphia; family Myrmecobiidae; genus Myrmecobius; species Myrmecobius fasciatus. Next base: position 1,109,522 of record JAJPUD010000053.1, on the reverse strand, counting down.
TTATAATTCTATTAGATATTTGAAACTAGATATTTCAGAGACAAACACCATACATACAAAACTGAATTCGTTATCTTTTTCCCTTCAAGCCAACTATTCCAAACTTCCCTATTTCTGTTGAAGGTACTACCATTCTTTCAGTCTCTTTTCTAATCTCAAAATTATCCTCAACTCCTTACTTTCCCTCATCCCACATAAGCAATCAGTTGCCAAATTTTACCATTTCTACCTTTACAAAACTTTTCACAACTGTGAGAAATTTTTTTCCAGTTTTCTTTTGCAGTTCTTTTGCAGTTACCATCTTAATTCAGGTTCCCACCAACTCTTACACAGAATATTTTAAGTCTCTTAATGGTTTCCCATTCCCAAGTCTCTCACCTTTCCAATTTATCCTACTCACTGCTGCCAAAGTAATTATCCTTAAACATAAATCTGACCTACTCATTTATCCATTCAATCAAATTCAATGATTGGAGTTGTTTCTAGGATAAATTTGTTCTGGTTGATCTAATCATTCTGGAGAGCAGTTTGGAACTATGCCCAAAGGGCTATCAAACTGTGCATACCTTTTTTTTTTTTTTGACTTTTTTTTTTATTAAAGCTTTTTATTTGTATAACATATATATGGGTAGTTCCCCAACCTTGATCTTTACAAAGCTTTCCAATACAAATTTTACCCCCAGTCCCCTCCCCTCCCCTAGATGGCAAGAAGTCCACTATATGTTAATAATGTTGAAATGCTTGAGAAGTTATGCAAGAAAAATCCTATCTACAAGAAAAAAAAAAGAATCAGAGAAAGGCAACACAATGCAAGCAAATGTCAATAGAGATCATGAAAATGTTACGTTGTGGTCCATATTTCATGTCCCTCTTTCTGGGTGTATATAGTTTTCTTCAGTGAACAACTGGAACTGGTTTGAGACAATTCTTTATTGCAGAGAGCCATGTCCATCAGAATTGATCATCATGTAATACTGTTGTTGCTGTGCATGATGATCTCCTGGTTCTGTTCGTTTCACTCCGCATCAGTTCATGCAAGTCCCTCCAGGCCTCTCTGAAATCGTCCTGCTGGTCGTTTCTTACAGAGCAATAATATTCCATAACATTCATATACCATAATTTATTCAGCCACTCTCTAATTGATGGGCATCCCTTCAGTTTCCAGTTTCTAGACACTACAAAAAGGGCTGCCACAAACATTCTTGCACATGTGGGTCCCTTTCCCTCCTCTAAGATCTCTTTGGGATATAGGCCCAGTAGAAACACTGCTGGGTCAAAGGGTAAAACTGTGCATACCTTTTGACCCAGAAGTATTTCTAGTGGACTTATATCCCAAATTATGGAAACTGAATGTGGATCAAAGCTTAGGATCTTCACCTTTTTTGTTTTTTTTTTTTTCTTTCTCATGTTTTTTCCCCTTTTGGTCTAATTTTTCTTGCACAACATGACAAAAATGAAAATGTGTTTAAGAGAAATGCACATATTTAACCTATATCAAATTGCTTGCTATCTTGGGGAAAGGAGAGATAAGGGAGGAGGGAGAAAAATTTACAATACAAAGTCTTACAAAAATGAATGTTGAAAAACTACCTCTATATGTATTTGGAAAATAAAATACTGAAATTTTTTTAAAAGACTGAACACTGGACTAAATCAGCCACCTTGTCTATATATATATATGTATATACATATATATATATATATATATATATATTGTTTGGTCAGCAGAGTAACCTGTTCTGCAGAAAAAACCCAATGACTTGGAAAATAAATTAAGGAGAAATTTTAAGAATCATTAGACCATCTGAGTTTCATAATTAAAAATGAACCTAAATACATATGTCAAGAAATCTTAAAACAAATTGTTGAGTTCTATTAGAACCAGAGGACAAAGTAGAAACAAAAAGATCCAATAATCAACTGAAAAAAAAAACCCTGAAAATAAGAACTCCTAAGAGTTCTTATGATAGACAAAATCTAGAGTTTCTGGTCAAAGGAAAATACCCCAAAAAATAAAGAATTCAAATACCAAGGAACCACAGCCAAGGTCATACATGATTTTAGGAGTATGATTTAAGGGAGTAGAGAAATGGGAATAAAATTTGCGAGAAGGCAAAGGATGTGAGAGATAATAGACAAAAAATTATTTACCCAACAAAATGAAATATAATTCTACAAGGGAAAAAATGGACTAAGCATTCCTAAAGAAAGGTGCAAAAACTTTGAAGTTCAAATACAGGAATTAAGAGAAACACAAAAATGAACAATATTATAATGGAATAAACAATAAATAATATATTCAAATACAAAGAGATGATACATGTATCTCTTCTCAACCTATCATTATTAAGAGTCAGAGAAGAAGTCTAATTAGACAATGCCTAGGAGTAATTCTCTTATGTCTTGATAATCTTAAGAGAAAAAAGAAGATAGGAAAAAGAATAAATTTTAGGAAGGGGAAGAAGGAGGAAATAAAGGTTAGGGAAAATTATTTCAAACAGGATACACAAGTGGACATCAATTCAAATAAAGAGGAGTGAGGAAGAAGAATGGCTTACATCCAAATTTCACTATCATTTGAACTGGGCAAGAGAGAACACACACACACACACACACACACACACACACACGAGTTGATTATAGAAATACTTTCCACTTAACAAGAAAATAAGAGGAAAAAGGGAAAAAGGAGGAGGAATAATTGGAAAGAGAGTAGATTAAGGGAAGGATTAGTCCTAAGCAAAACAAACTCTAAGGAAGATACAAAAACATTTATAGCTTTTTTAAGGTAGCAATGATCAGGAACCTGAGCAGGTACCTATAAATTGGTAAATGGATGAACAAGTAATGATATATATAAATATGAAGGAATACTACTATGCTTTAATAAATGATGAAGGTAGTAAAGATAAATATAAATGTCTATAATATAAAAATAAAACATGCCAATTCAATCTTTTATTTAAAAAACAAAAATAAAATGTTTTCCTTACCTAAAAAAAAAAGAAAAAAAGAAATGATGAAGGTAATGGTTTCACAGAAACTTGGAAAACTTGTGTGAATTGATGGAAAGAGAACTGAATTAGAACAATTTATACAATAACAAAATGGTAAAAACAAACAATTCTGAAAGAATTAGGAACTTTCATCAGAATAATCATCAAATTAAAATTCCAGAAGTCTAATGATAGTACATGCTACCCACTTCCATCTTATAGAAAGGTGAAAGACAAATAGTATTATAGAATTAAGAGGAAGTGAGGGGAAAGGGAGAGGGAGGAAGAGGGAGAAAAACACAAAAAAAGTAGGGCAGAATTTGCTAAGCACTTTATGTGCCAGGAATTGTACTAAGTGCCAAGGAAAGAAATGAAAGCAGAGAAGATAGAGCCTACCTTCAAGAAGTTTACAATTCTAATAATTTAATGAGAAAGACAATGAATAAAGGGATGTTGGTAAGTGGAGTGTTGGGAATACAAGGCTTCTATCAAGGAGATAAAGAAATCCAGAGCGTGAATTGAATCAGGAGTAAAATAAGAAGCTTGATCAAGGTACTTCTCCTCTATGAGCCTCTTATGAAATGATGATCTGTGGGACACTGATACATTGTTGGTGGAACTGTGAACGGATCCAACCATTCTGGAGAGCAATTTGGAGCTAGGCTCAAAAAGTTATCAAACTGTGCATACCCTTTGACCCAGCAGTGTTTCTACTGGGCCTATATCCCAAAGAGATTTTAAAGGAGGGAAAGGGACCCACATGTGCAAAAATGTTTGTGGCAGCCCTTTTTGTAGTGGCAAGAAACTGGAAATTGAAAGGATGCCCATCAATTGGAGAATGGCTGAATAAATTATGGTATATGAATGTTATGGAATATTATTGTTCTGTAAGAAATGACCAACAGGAGAATTTCAGAGAGGACTGGAGAGACTTGCATGAACTGATGCTGAGTGAAATCAGCAGAACCAGGAGAACATTATACACAGCAACAAGACTATACGATGATTAATTTTGATGGACATGGTTCTCTTCAACAATGATGTGATTCAAACCAGTTGTTCAGCGATTAAGATAAGTCATATACATCCAGAGAGAGGCCTGTGGGAACTGAGTGTGAACCACAACACAGCATTTTAACGCTTTCTGTGAATATTCCCATGCATTTTGTTTTCCTTCTTAGGTTGTTTTTTCTTCTTCTCTTTCTAGATCTGATGTTTCTTGTGCAGTAAGATAACTGTATAGATATGTATACATGTATTTGTCATATAATTTATCCTATTTAGCATATATTAGATTACCTGTCATCTCGGGGTAGGGGGTGGGGGGAAGGAGGGGAAAAGCTTGGGGAAAAAAAAGTTTTTGCAAAGGTCAATGTTGAAAAATCACTCATATGTTTTGTAAATAAAAAGCTTTATATATTAAAAAAAGAGAGAGAGATTGAAAAAAAAAAAAGAAAGAAATGATGATCTGGCCTAGATACCAATCAAGAAAGCAAGCCTCTGGGCAGAAGTATCTCCTGGGTTGAAGACTGTTCATGAGGAGGCAGAGAATGCCAAAAAGAAAGAACAGAGGAAATAGGGGAAAGGTTTCCTTACAAGATCTTTTCCTTCACAACATTTCAACATACTCAAGTCTTCTGCCCACTGTGAGGAAAATACCACTAAATTTCAAAGTGGTAAAATATGGTCTCCATAGTAGCCTCTACAAATTCCTATTCCAACTTCATTAGGCATAAAAGTGACCCTGAGTTCTCAAAGGCTATGTAAATGAAATAACTTTGGGCTGGTTCTACCATGATAGAAAAGATTAGGGTACTGTTACACCAACAGATTGTCTATTTTTTAAGGGCCAATCTAAGGAGAAGTTCATCACCATTAGGCTGGCTACTAAGTGATGAATTCTTTGGGCATGCCATAAAACAAGATAAAATATTTTTTAAAGGCCTCAGTCTTATTTGGTCCCTTTTGCTTCCCTAACACAGTGAATAGAGTGACAGGCCTGGTGTCAGGAAGACTCATCTTCCTGAGTTCAAATCTGGCTTCAAATCCTTACTAGCTACATGGCCCTGGCCAAGTCACTTAATCTTTCTGCCTCATTTCCTCAGATGTAAAATGAGCTGGAGAAGGAAGTGGTAAATCACTCCCATATCTCTGCCAAGCAAACCCCAAACAGAGTCACAAAAGAGTGAGACACACTAAAAAAACATCAACTATAATCCCAAATAAGGTCACAAAAGAGTGTGACACACTGAAAAACATCAACTATAACAAGCTTCTACAGTGGCATTAACGGAATGATGAAAAAGAAGGCAGAAAAGGCTATCACATGGGTTTTAAATTATAAACTTTAATTTAGTTATTACTCAACATAAGATCCTTGTCTAACAACTAACAATTGGACATACTAGAGGAATTGAGTCTTATTATTCCTGATATTTTTGTTATAAATGAAACTAAAATGCCAAATGAGAAAGTTTCAGATATGGTCAATATGTTAATTTGTTTACTTAACTATATTTATCTGTCATAGGGTAGGGATAGAAGAATTATTAGGGAAAGATAAACACAAAAAAATTTAAGAAATAAAAAAGCATCAAGAAAACATTTGAAAGACACAAAATAAAAAGAAATTCAGAAGGGGACAAATGGAAATTGTGTTACAATCTTGCTAAATTTAATATGTATGTTTTAAAAAGATACTTTTTAAATGTATAAGAACTTGTTTTATCTACCATCATCCTTTTTGTTCTCCATATAATGCTTGTTGAATTTTTAATTTCATAATAAAAAGGAAAAATAAATAAAACCAAAAGAAAAAAAAGTTTCAGTAAAACTGAAAGATGACTCGTACAGATACTCACTCCTTTAGTTAAAGAAAAAAGCTGGCAGAGTTGGTTTGTATTGTGCTCCCAAAACCAACAAAAAACATTTGATAGGATATTTGTTCATTTCATATTGAAGTTCTTATGAAAATATTTGCAAAAAGATTCATCAAAATAATTGCAACTTAGGTATCATTTATTTCAGAGGATAAAAAGGTAAAGAAATTCTGTGAAGAACCAAATAGGTCCCTTCATATTAAAAACCAAACACTTTCAGTGACTTTGATGCCAACATGGGAATATGTGAGGATAGAAAAAAATAAACTGGAGAATAAACAGAAGTCAAATGCCTGTAAGACACAGAGAAATCAAATATGTCATAAATGTCTTCTCTTTAAGAAAAGAATCAGTAGGCATTGAGTATGGGAAGCACTGAATATCACAAAGAATGAAATTATTTGGAAAGACAGAAAAAGACTAATTTTGGATATAGATGTTATACTTGAACCAACTCTATGAATAGTCAGTCAGCAAACATTTTTAAGTGCTTATTATGTGCTAAGTACAGGGATAAAACACACATACATACACACACACACACACACACAAAATATGCTACTTGACTTGACTTGATTTGCTAAAGCAAAGATCAAAATAACCTCAATGGTAGAAGGTAAAAATGAAAAATTGATGTACTCAAATTTTAATATATTCAAAAAAACCTATTGAAAGACAAAAGAACCTAATAAATGTCTCAGAAAATAGTTGATCTGTTTGCTAAATGAAAGATGAGGTAATCAATAACACTGGTTTAGAATATAAACTAATTTGTAAAATCTTATGGAAGTTGCCTCCCAATTTCAGAATCTTAGAATTATTCTCAATTTCTCACTCTCCCTTGTCCCACATATTCAACCATTTATCAAATATTGCCATTTCTAACTCTGCACCATCTCTTTCATCTGACCTATTCTTTCCATTCACATAACTACCTCAGGCCCTCAGCACTTCTCTACTAAACTACTGCAATAGTTTAATTGGTATTCTGCTTCATCTTATTCCATTCCAATATTTCTTTCACTCAGCTGCCAAAGTGACTTTTCCTTAAGAACAGATATGGCTCGCACCCCCCCCCCAATTCAATAAATTCCCTATTGCCTCTAAAATAAAACAGATACCTCGATTTCACTTTTTTTAAACCCTTCAAAATCTAGCTTCAACCTTTCATTTCAACTTCTTTATGTTATATATCACTCCCTTTCCACTCTTTGAAAAGCAATGTTCTTTATCCCAAATCAGTTTAAAGACATCTTAATGATATAATTAACTAGTCATAATAATAATAATAACAATAATTTTACATTCACGTGGCATCCACTATAGGCTAGGCACTTTTCTAAGTGCTTTAGAAATATTATCTCATTACATCTTCATAACAACCCTAGGAGGTAGATGCTATTATGATGCTCATTTTACAAACTAAGGAAAATGAGATAAAAAGAGATTAAATGACTTGCCCAGGGTCATAGAACTAATAAGTATCTGAATCCAGATTTTAACTCAGCTCTTTCTGACTTGACTGCACAATCAAGCTGCTCCCAAGGATTTTTAAGAATAAAATTAGGAAAACAATAAGTAGATAAAAGATAGAAAAAGATCTGCAAATATTTTTATAACAAAATTTTTTCACCAACAATAACAGTAGAATCACTTCTTAGACAATGTATCCCAGTAATAGATCTACTTTTAGACTAAAGAGAAATGACACAAGAGAGAACAAGGGCAGGAAAAGCAGGTGGAATAGACTAAGTATGCAGAGGTGATCTATACTAGAGTGAGAAAACTGTAAGGGACCAATATACATTTATTAACAGGAAAAAGGGATATATCTATACAAAAAGTCATAGCATTACTAATTTTGTGCCTAGTAACTGAAGAAAAGCTAAATAAATTGTGGACTGTATCTGTTACAGGATGTTATTGAGCTATAAGGAACAACTAATAAAAAAAAAAAGAAGACAAATGTGAGTGCTATAAAGTGAAGGGAGAAAAAAGAACAAGAAGAAAAAACACTTAAGATTTCAACTATGTAAAGATATAAAATAGCAGCAAAATCCATGATAAAGGTAATGGATAACGTCAGTTCTACCTTAAATAAAATTAATGCATGTGGTTTTTATTTCTTTTATCAGTTAGTAAATAGCAAGATTAGCTGAATTTATAATTGTTTAACAATACTTTCTAATGCTGGTTTACTTGTTTTGGGAGCTTTGTGATTTTTTTCTATTGTGTTTATTTTATGATCTTATTTGGGGAGTTGCTATCTTTGCTGCTTTCTTGCTAATGATTTTGCTTGTACAGCCTACTTAATATTATTTCTGAAGACATATCAGTAGAAGTTAAAATAACATTAACCAATTTTGAAAATAGACAGCACATAAATCTCAATGATGACTTTGTTGTAGTACGTGACAAACTAGTAGTGATCATTTTTGTCACTTTCATAAATATAGCTCATTTGTCATATTCCACATGAGAACTGCTCCTCCTGCTGGATGACTGAAATACAGCAGTAGCATTCACACATTCTAATAAATTACATCACTCCAACTCCCCCCAAACACAAAATAAAACAAAAAACCTATGAACATTAAGGAATTGATGTTCTGAAGGGAAACTTAATACAAACACATAGGTGACATATCTGTATGCAAGTCTAGTGCTCAAGAGAGAAATTATGAGCTTATCCCCTTTACTCACTAATATTTTCCTTTCCTGGGTATCTGAAGCTACAATTATCATGGCACAGATAAAGGAGGTAAAGGACAAAGAGGGGTCTGCCAGTCCAGTATAATGGAAACAGCTCTGGATCTGAAGCCAACATATTTAGGCTCAAATACAGATGCTGCTACTCATTACTTTTAAGGCCCCTGAGCAAGTAACTTCACTTATCAAGACCTGCTTCTTCCTTCTACAAAATGAAGGGATTAAACTACATAAGGCCTAAAACTCCTTCTAGTTCTAAATCTTATTTTCCAAATTTTTAGCACCTGAGTCCAGTTCTTATTGGATGATCAAGTTCTCTTAAACTTCAGAGGAAAGGGAGGAAAATAAGGTCTAGTCCTTTCAATCTGTTATTTGATAGGCCTAAAATAAAGAGAAGAGGGAATCCTCTTGTAGTGTATTAATAAATGTGATGTTTGTCTTGGAACTGTTTTTTTTGGGGGGGAAGGGAAGTTGAAGGATTAAGTTTAAAAGATCTTATTGTAATTATTCTGCCTGGCCCATTTCCAACTTCTTGGCATGCACCTAAAACATGACCACTATGGTTTGGACCATCATCACACCTCTTGCCTAGACTACTGCAATAGTCTCATAATTGGTCTCCCTGCTTTAACTCACCCCAGTCCAAGATTTTTGTTATTATAGCAAGCTTTATTTAAGCGGTTTCACAGTTATAATAAAAAGCAAGGTATCCAACCTGAAAAGACAGAAGAAAAGAAGAATGCTACAATGCCTATCAGTAGCCAAACTCAACTACTACCTCATATATGCTTAGGGCTTTCCTGACTTTATAATGGCTTAGGACATTTCTACAAGTTAAATTACTATTCCATCCCTCTTTCAACCTCCTCAGCCCCTCCAGTTTCACCATCTGCTTTTGAAGTCCTAACCATCTTTTCAAAACCCAAGTCAAATGCAAATTTCTCTAATAAAGTCTTTCCTGATCTTCCCAAACAGAAACAATGTTTCCTTTCTGTGTTCCTACATAGTACTTTGTACTTCTATGATCATATCATCTTCTTTATTAGGTATTATACATCGTGTTCCACTGAAACTTTCCTCTAATACTTCACCATGGTATGCAGATGACCCCCACCCCGGGTTCCTGAAGGCTATACCATGAGAGTACACATTTAGTGGGGACCAAAGCTACTCCTGAATATCATCCACTATGTAATATCAGAATTATAATCTGTAGTGACTGCTAGGTGGCACAGTGGATAGAGCATCAGCCCTGAAGTCAGGAGGACCTGATTTCAAATCCAGGTCTCAGACACTTAACACTTCCTAGCTGTGTGACTCTGGGCAAGTCACTTAATCCCTACTGCCTCAGCAAAAAAATATATATACATGAAAGGAATACTCCTAAGGAAAAAAAAATTTACTTTTCTGTATATACAGATGTATATCTACCATTTGTATCATACTGCATGCTTTTTGCATAATGTTCCTCTGAGAATACAGTATATATATGGTATAAAGTAGCAATGTCAAATTTTAACAGAAATGAGGATATCTGTGAGCCACATATTGACTTAGGAAACTACCCATTAACATTATCTATACTATATTTTTAATATTGGATTTTAGTATTTTTATTTACTTTGTTAACTATTTTCCAATTACTTTTTAATCTGGTTCAGACCACATTCAGAAATGTTGTAGGCTTCTGAAGTAAAAGATAAAGTACTGGGTTTGAAGTCAGGAAGACTTGGATCAAATATTGTCTCAACACTTAATAGATACATGACAATTCACTTAATTTCCTTGTGCCTCAGATTCATCTACTAAGTTAATAACAGACTGCAATAAGGGTTGGTAGAGGTAGTTTCTATATGTGGGAGTTCCCTAAAATAAAGAAGACATATTCTGTGCAAATTCAGGCATCATCTAGTTAGATTTTAGGTCCTGGAGAGAAAAAAATCATTTCTTAACCATCTATGCATCATTCCTAGGCTCTAAAGATAATACTTTTTACGTAGTAAGTATTTAATAAAATGAGGCTGAAAATAAGAATGAAAAACATTAATAGTTATCATTTATATTGGGATCAAAGGATTTTGATCTGGAAGAAACTTTATAAGGCATCTAATCCAATTTCTCATTTAACAGATGAGGAAACTCTTTCCCCAAATAGGCAAAAATTTAATTAAGATCAGTGGACTCCCAAGTCAGTGTTCTTTCCACTATACCATTGCTACTCTCTTCTAAGCCTTGTCTCAAAATTATTCCCTTTCATCATGCTTTATGCTTTTGCCCAACTGTACTCACTCTATTCTGAACACATATACTTTCCTACTTTCACAATTTTATTTATGTTATTTACTATATCTAGAATGTCCTTTTCCAGCAGTTGAAATACTTCTCATCTTTCAGGGTCAGCTCAAATACCATGTTGCTTTTTCAGATCTCTGAGCATAACCATCTCCAAACTCCCACCTTTCATATTTAAACCCTCTCCTAATTTTGATCTCAATTTAGCATCCTATCCACTATACCATTTATATGCCTGAATAATGATGATAAAGTGCTTGGCACAGTACCTAGCACATATCAATAGCTTAGTAAATGTTTGTTGTCTTAACAATAAATAAAATGGACAAATATTTTTAAAAATATAAAATATCTAAATTAGAATAACAAGAAATGATTTTTTAAATAACTCAATCTAAGAAAATAAAAAATGAACAAGCCATAAAAGAAGCACCAATTTTTTTTTACCTATTAAGATATTTTTATTTTTTTTATTAAAGCTTTATATTTTCAAACATACGCATGGATAATTTTTCAACATTAACCCTTGCAAAACCTTGTGTTCCAATTTTCCCTCCCTTTCCCCCCATAGCAAGTAATTCAATATATTTTAAACATGGTAGAAACATATGCTAAATCCAATATATGCATACATATTTATACAATTATCTTACTGCACAAGAAAAATCAAACAGAAAAAAAAAGAGAAAGAAAATAAAATGCAAGCAAACAACAAAAAAGAATGAAAATGCTATGTTCTGAACCACACTCAGTTCCCACAGTCCTCTCTCTGGGTCAAAGAGACTGAATCCAAGAAGATCAATTAGGTAGCTATTGAAATAATATGGGCAAGAAGTAAGGAAAGGCCTGTTCTAGAGTGGTTGTGGCATGAGCGGTTATAAAGGTATAAATATGAAAGATGTTGTGAAAGAAGAATCAACAAGATTTGTCAATGAATTGAATGGGGGTGGAGAGAGAGCTTGAGTGACAGAAAGTAAAGATGATTCAAAGTTTGTAAATATAGATGACTGGAAGAATGGAGGTATTCTCAACCCAAATCAAATCTGAAGGATAGTGAGGGCTAAAGGGAAATAAAATTAGTTCTATTTTGAAAGTTTGACTTTAAGATGCCTATGGAAAATTTAGGTTGAAATGCTAAGCAAGCAGTTAGAAATGCAACAATAGAACTCAGAAGAAATATGAGTACTGCATATGTAAATTTAGGAGTTAATCTGCATAGAGATGGAATCCCTATGAGTTAACAAAGAGTAGATAAAGGGGAAGAAATGCCAGAATAGAACCTGGAGTTATCTTCATGATTACCTGGTAGGTCATGAAGGATGAACTTACAAGAGGTAGTAAAATGGTCTGAAAAGAAAATAGCAAAACAATGTCATGAAAACATAAGAGCATCTGAAAAGAAAAGAATAATCATTAATGTCTAATGCTGCAGATAGGTAAAGAAAGATGAAAAAATCTCAATAAAGAGGTCATTAGTAGCTTTGGAGAGAGAAGTTTTAATTGAGAAGTAGGAACAGAAACCAGATCCTGAAAGCCTGAGAAATTAGAGGTGAAGTCAGTCAGGCACTTAATAAGTATGTATTACTTACTCTGTGTGCCAAGCAGTAAGTATAGACAGCTTTTTCTAGAAATTTTACTAATCTTTGGATGTATAACTTCTATAGCTTGTATAAGACTATAGTTTAAATAACAAAGCTACTTTGCAAGACCCGCATCTTTCCAAATAGAATAACTCCTATTCTTTCTTTTCTTTTTTCTTTTTCTTTTTTTTTTTTGCAAAGCAACACCATGATTGTAGAGCTGCCCAGAGTATAAAGATTACTACAGTCATTTGCACATATAATAAAAACAAAAACAAAAACAAAAAATCCCAAGAAGTTGGGTTAGAATATATATATTTTTTAAAGTATACATTTGCTTCGCCTACATTCTGGCTTCCTTTTTAGCTGACTGCAATCTTGTTTTCTTCCAGGAAGTGAGGGAATTGATGTTTTGGGACATCAGAGGAAAGAGAGATACAGAAAGATAGCTTTAAGTCAAGTGGGTTTTTTTTTAAAAGATGGAAGGGGAAGGTATAGACATGTTTGTACACAATAACAACAAAAAGATTCAGGGATAAGAAGAGTCTGAAAATCAGGAAAGGACAAATTCCCAGAGGATATTGGAGGTAATGGGATCAAATGCACAAGTAGAGAAGCTAGGAATGCCATCTCAATCTCAGAGACTAGAGAAAATGAAGAGAGGGAACAACTAGATTTCCCAGTGAAAAGAGGACAGGCTCTGGGGTCAGGAGGAACTGAGTTCAAATCCAGCCTTAGACACTTAACACTTACTAGCTGTGTGAAGCTAGGCAAGCCACTTAATCCCAAATGCCTCTCTGCTGGGAGCTAAGGACCCTGCCTGGAATGACAAGGTCTCCACAGGGCCTGACCCCCACCTCCCCCCATGTGTGCAAGGCCAAGAACCCTGCCTGGAATGACAAGGTCTCCACAGGGTCTTGACCCTCATGTAATCAAGGCAACATGAAGAAGCCCCTACAGAACTAAGCATTCAGGAATACATTTGGTTAATGATTATCTGCTTAATTTCTGTCCTAGGAATTCTTAACATAGCTGTATGTATATATCCATCCATCACAATGAGGTGAGCACGAAGCCTTTCACCCTCAAAATAGCCCCTTTGTACTTTCTGCCTAAACATGAAAGGTTTCTTTACTAGTGAAGCATTAAACAAACTTAGAGACTGGGAAACTTGGGAAATTGAGAGCTTTCCCCAAAAGCTCCAAAAGAAATCTCCAGTTACTCCCTCGTTTGAAACAATTCCAAATTCAATCAACCTGGTTCTTCACTCCCCTATGCAGAGCTTACATAAATAATGATATGATGAAAAGAACGGTAAACATCAGTGATAGATGGACACATTGGTAGCAAGTAAGTCATGGGGAAAAAGTAAGAGAAGTAGGCCATTGCATGGTTTACTGACCCCTACACAAAAACAAGCTATTGTATGAGTGATTAATAAATGGGCTGAGGGAAATAAGTTCTTGAGAAAAAAATGTTTCTATTCTAAAAAATCTTATGACCATGTTAAAAAAAATTAAAAAGCATTGTATAAGTATTGGAATAAGTAAATGTGGCATTTTTAGAGAAGCTCATGTTCTGCCAGATATGACGTGATGACCACAAGGTACATTTACCTTTAGTTAAAGTTTCATTATTGTTATATTGTTTGATGAATTTATTCTGTACATTCTTTTTTTCTAAGAAGCATTGTACCTGGGGTCCTGGGAATTTCTGGGCCCCAAGAAAATCTTGTAATCCTAGCCAAATAATTGTCCTATCTCTAATCAACCCTAACTTTGTAAGACTATAAACATCACAAGCTTTTTTGAATAATTTGAACAAGCTTTCACCAATAAATAGAACTTGATGACCACGCCGTAGAGTATGCTGTCGCTTGTTCCACTTCGCCGACTCCAGCCCTCCATTCAAGAGCCTAGTTCCCCGCAGAGGCTGGACCTCCACACCTCTCAAAAAGAGAGAGAGAGACACACACACACACACACACATAGAGAGAGAGAGAGAGAGACAGAGAGACAGAGAGACAGAGAGGCAGAGAGAACAACAGAAAACTAGGAGAGGAAAGAGAATGGCAGAAAGGAATTTGAAGTTAATTGAAATTATGGAGAAAAGAAAAGTAAATAATGGGTTTCCATTTTTTTTCAGAAAAGTCTGAAGCAAGGCCCACTCCTCAAATGGAGGGAGGAGGTAATGATATAGGTGTTTGACATAGGTGTTTTGAGAAAAAAAAAGTTTGAATTAGTTATTGTATAGAGTGCAAAAGAAAACTGATGAAGAAAAAATAAAAGGACTGATGTGAAGCAGTAAAGACCTAGTTGAAATAACAAAATTTTAGTGGAACCAGTCAGCAGGCATATATCTTCCTCCCGTGATTAAGCAGACATGCAAAAGGTATAACGTAAGAGTGATCCATAAATGGAATCTGAAAAAGAATAAAAAGGTGAAGGAGCCAAGTTACTCAAGGCCAGGTCACAGTGAAAAGCTGAACTATGGAAGAACAACATTTTGAAAGGAAGAAAATAAGGCAAAAGGTGATGGCCTGGGAAAGCAGAAAGGAGTCCAATGACAAAGTTGTGGTGAGGAAGGATGATGCCTGAAGAGACACACCAGGAAAGCTAAAGTGACCGGAGGTTATGATCAGGTAGAGCCATCTCAGAATTAAAATACCATGAATACAGAATAATTAGGAATAATGATGATGAAATTAAGGGCAACTGTCTCTGTGTGGCTGAGGTATAATAAGTAGGCAGATTCTAGGAGCTGAGAAACCTAGTAAACTTTAAAATGAGGTTATTTGAGGGACATCAACATGGAAACTGAAATGCCCAAGAGTAAGGATAGGATCAGCAATAAAAAAGATGGTGAGACTGATACTAAGCACCTTGAAAAAAGCTAGAGAATGTCGTGGCATTTATAAGATAAAAGCTGATAATACACTCTGTCTTAATCAAACCACACTAAAGCATTGTGTTCAATTATAGAGACCACAATTTAGAAAATATAACTAAGCAATCAATTGACAAGTATTTATTAAACATTTACAATATGCAAGGCATTATGCTAAGAACTGGGAAACACAGAGAGGCAAAAACACAAGCAGTTCCTGTCTTTGAGGAACTTACATTATAATAGAGGAGATAATATGCAAACAAATAGGTACATATAAAATATATAGGCCAAATAAAGGTAATATTCTCTACAGATGGTAAGGGCTCTTCAAAAACTCCTTTTCACAGATGATGTACTAATTTCAACAAGGCTTCTTCAATAAGTACAATCAAAATAAAATGGATCAACACATTGTTCAGATTATAATGTGCCCATTATTAATCACTTACATATTATAAATATGTATATGTATGAATAATGAGCTCAGCCAAAGACTAAAGAAGACGGAAGCTAAATTACATTTGAGAAAATGCACAGCAAGTTCAATGATCTCAAGAAAATTATTCTTTGCTACCAAAGCCCATTTTTTACTACCAATATTCTTCCAGGGATGTTATTTGGCTACAAATTTGAAATACCAACAAGAACCAAAATTGCAGATGACCCAAAGGAAAATGGAAATATGGATGCCAGATATAAACAACTAAAGAATATTGCCAAGAATATTTCTCACATGAGAAATTATGTAAAAGGCAGTATCAATGACATGTAAAACAAAAAAACAAACAAAAAAACAAACAAACAAAAAAAGGTGAACCAATCTACGTAATAAGAGTAAGGGATAATAAGCAGCCTAAACGTAATCCCAGCATCTACAAAATATATAAAGAACCAAATGGGCCTCTAACAACTTGGGTGGGTTCTTATGAGGAATTTATACAATAACATAACTATGATATGCCTCAACTGTACATCTACAAAAATTCTAAGGGTTCTTTTCAAGTCTTCTTCCTTGACTCTACTTTTTCTGTCTTCCTAGTCATCAAGGAATTTATGGAGAAGTCCCTTAAATGGCAAAAGATGTTTTTTTCATACAGAATCCTAAGCATTTTCCAGAGCTATTTTGTATAGTGTCAGAATGTCCCATTTTCCAGGCACTCAATACAGAGAAGGTCTCCACCAATCCAAGTAAAATGTAAACTTAAGGGCAGAGACTTTCATTTTTGTCTTAGTATCCCCAGCACCCATCACAATTCTTTCCACATAATAGGCACTTAACAAATCCTAGCTAAATTTAATTTTTAAAACCACATAGGATGAGAAAGCACAGAGGGGTAGCATTCAAAATATACTTTCAGGGGGTAAAGGTAACAGGATTTTGTAAAACAAAAACAAAATCAACAACAAACAAAACACTTCATATTTATAGCATACATTAATGTTTTTTAAGATACTTTCTACACAATAATCATGAGGTAGATAGTTTAAGTAATATACTATTCCCATTTTACAGATATAGGTACTTTGACTCAAAGAAATGAAGTAATTCACCCATTCATCTCCAGTTTCCTAACTCTGAGAGTCCTATTCTTATCCACAAAAACAAGCTGCCTTTCAAAAAGATTTTGCCTATAGTAAAACACCCAGCACTTTTAAATTAATGCTGTAACCAGTACAATACCCTAATTTAAAATTAGCAGGTCTGATTCTTCCCTTTCAAATATTTATCAATTACAGGGTGGGTGGGAAGGCCACTAAACAGGGTAAAAGTCCCTTTAATTGTACCAGTCAGCTCTGTCTACTAGACATATACAAACACACAAGAGACTGTCATTGCAATTGCCAAAATAAAAACAAAAAAACAAAGAACAAAAACCCTTAATTCAGACATCAGGCTATACTTAGTCACTCTATGATATAATTTATGCAAAAAGTGTTTATTTCTATGATGCTACTTCATAATCCCTCCTTTATTTTGAGCTTTACTTTATATATACATTGAAGTAATTAATACTTACTGCTGGCCCTAGAAGGAGGAATACCTGAGTTTAAATCCATCCTCTAATATGTTACCAACTATGTGACCAAGGGCAAGATAATTAATCTTTCTGGGCCTTAGTTTCCCCATCTGTAAAATGGGGGTAACAATAGTTCCAGTACCTGTATTTGAGGTTCAAATGAGATAATACATAAAAAGCGCCTTGCAAATTTTAGTGTTACATAAGCATTGGTATTATTGTATCCAACACAAAAAAGACACTTGGTAAATGTCTATATTACTACAGAAATATATTAATAATAGTCAAAATCAAATACTCTTAAAAGAACTAATTCCTAAATTATGGACCTAGATCATTAGTCATCAGGTGTTAAAAGTGTGAAACTGTGTAAAGGCATTTGAAAATCTTTTAACAAAGTTTAATTTGTTTTCTCAAGTTTTTCCTGATTTATCTAAGAAACTAGGCTAACATTTTTTTTATAAACCATAAAAATAGAGCTTTCAATCAAACTGCTTATGACCCAAAAGAATATTCTAAGACATTGTATAGCACAATGAAGAGCACTCTGATCAGCCTAAGAAGCAGCATAGTGCAGGAAAAGGACACTGAACTCGGAGTTAAAAGACTTATGGTTAGAACACCTTAGTCCTGATTCTGTTCCCTACTTGTTATGCAAATCCCAGAATTTAAGTTGAAAAAATACTTAGTAGCAGTTTGTTCTAACCCATCTCTAAGACAATTTCACTTCTGGATAGTTGTTGGAAGTCTTTCCCAACACTGAAGTTAAATCTGTTCCTTTGCAACTTCCAACCATACTCCTAGACTTTGGGGTAAACGGTACATGTCTTTCATATTATAACTCTTTGAATACTTGAAAACAATTATGTCTCCCTAAAGGATATAGGCAATCATCTGTAGGTCCTTCTACCAATCATCATAATGGCATGAACCATCCTGGTTTTCCTTCCCTAGAGAGTCTCCAGCTAACACATATTCTTTGCAAGTAAACTATAGTGCAAAGAATTAACACGTTACTCCAGAAGTAATAGAGGGTAGTATAATAATTATCTCCTCATTCTTAAAATTCTCTTGCTTTGTGATTGCCATATCATATTGTTAACTCATATAGAATTTGCAATCCATCAAAATATCCAGATCTCTTTTCAGAAAAATTGCTATGTTTTTAATGTCTTCACCACTTCTCACTTAATTTTAGCCTTTACCTCCATCATTATTAAATTTCATCTTACTGGATTTGGCTCAACATTTTGGTTATTGAGATATTTTCACAGTTGTCATCAACTGTATTAACTATCCCTTCAAGCTTTGCATTACCAGCAATCACTTATTAGGTAGAATTATCAGATATGATACCTGTGAAAATACTTTGTAAACTTCAAACTGTTATACAAATATTATTCAGCAAGCATTTATAAATGCCTACTTTGTGTCAGACGTTGTAGAAGTTGGGATGTGTAAGAATTAGAAAAAATTGAAGCCAAGAGGTCCCCTAATTCAACCTCTTCATTTTTATAGATGCTATGTATGACTCAGACCCAGAGAACAAACTGGTTAGTGGCAAATCCAGGGCTAGAATTCAAAGTCCAATATTCTTTCCACTATACCATAGCTACACTACTTAAATTAGCAATAACTGATCCAACATCTAAAGAGAACACAAGTGTTGAAAGAGATCAAGCCTCCTTATGATATAAAGTTCTCCAGAAAAAATTAAGATAAGTTCTGGTGTCCTGTGTCAACTAAAGTATCCCTTGTTCTTTATCAGGATTGGTATTTCTACATCAAATCAATCTCCAAGAGGTCATTATAGACCTTAAGAGTTATGTTAACATCCATTAATTATATGTAAACCACATAATACTTTTAGGTGAATGCTAAGGAATATAACTTTGAAATGAACTTTTATAAATCAAGAGGTATATATATATAGATATAGATATATCAGCTCAGTATAAATAACTTCCTAACAATTAAAGCTGTTCAAAAACTGAATGGGTTGCTTCAGTAGATAATAAATAGAATTATCAGTTACTGGGAATTCTTGTTAGGGGATTTATATTTCACAGAGTGATCAGATCAGATATCTAAATTCTCTTTCAATCTACAAGTCCATAATTTATTTTCTTTTTGTAGTATACTCTTCTTTTATGCATAGTTACATCATATAAATCAAGTGGTTTATTGACCTTTGCTATTTGTAATTCACTAAGATGGGTTTACAAAGTAGTTCAAACATAATCTTTGTTCTCAAAAAGCTAGCAGGATAGAGAAGGAGGGAGAAAAAAATACTGAGAAGGTTTGGTGAAAAGAGAAAAGTGTGGCTAAGCACATTCACAAATAAGCTTGAACAACTAACATCAAATATCTAGCAAAACTTTTTACCTTAAAATAAGATTTGCTTAAACACAACAAAAAATTGATAAGAATAACTTATAATTTGTTACATCAAGCACACAAACTCTTGACATACAAAAATACTTTTATTCAGTTTTTTACATGAGTGCATTCAAATTTCAAATTTATTAAGTAAAATAGAAAAACCTAATTCTGTGCCCATCTCATTGTAAACTATTTACAAACCTGAAGGGTGTTGGTATTCACATCATGCAAAAGGAAAAGCAAATATGTGTCCCAGAATTATTCCATTATCCATGTCCATATGCGGAAATCAATTCTTACTGCCAAATCGATGTACAAAGTCAGGTAGTGTGTATATAGCTCCCCATCCAACCTCAGGATTCATACTGATAAAATCATTCAGGTTCATTTTTGAAGCTAAGAGAATGCACAAAAAGAAGTGTAGTGAGAAAAATAATTTTCATTTAAACACAACATAATTCAAAGACCTAGAAGTATGTCTATTTTAAAAAATAAACTGGAAAACATATAGTAAATCATTCTACAAGGCAGAATTTCATAAAATTTTAGAGTTGAGAAGTCCTTTGACTTCTATTTTCCTACAGAAATAGAAGTAGAGATGTGAATAACACAGAAAGAACTAGAATCCAGACTACCTAAGTCATACTCCAGTACTTTTTCTAAAAAAGTACTTTATTCATGTACATGAATACATATACTATTTGGAAATACTTAAATATACATACAAAGAGATATTATTACACAATGAGCAACTCTAAATTATAATCCTTATAACCATTAGGAAAACAAAATATACTTTTTCTACTTGTTACATTTTTCATGCTTTGAACTGGGCTCAGTAAACGTTTTTTGTTTCTATTATTTTTATTTTCTCTGGTTACACATGTACATCTTTATGAATCATGTTAGGAAAGAAAAATAAGAACAAAAGGGAAAAACCACAAGAGGAAACTAAAAAGAAAAAGGAAAAAAAAAAGTGAACATAGCATATGTTGATTTACATTCATTTCCATAGTTCTTTCTCTGGATGCAGTTGGCATTTTCTTTTTTTTTCCTCTTTTTAATAATAACTTTATTTTCAAAATATATACAAAAATAAGTTTTTAACATTCCCCTTGCAAAACCTTGTATTCCAAATTTTTCTCCTTCCTTTTCCTTCACTCCCCTCCCCTAGTCTGCATGTAATTCAACATAGATTAAACATGCGCAATTCTTCTAAATGTATTTCATTTTTCATGATGCACAAAAAAAATCAGATCAAAAAGGAAAAAAATGAGAAAGAAAAAAAAGAAAGCAAACAACAACAAAAAAGGTGAAAATACTATATTGTGATCCACATTTAGTCCCTATAGTCCTCTTTCTGGATGCAGATGGCTCTCTCCATCACAAGTCTATTGGAAAAGACCTGAATTACCTTATTGTTGAAAAGAGCCACATCCATCAGAGTTGATCATCACATTATCTTCTTGTTGCTACGTACAATGTCCTCTTGGTTCTACTCATTTCCTTTAGCATCAATTCATGTAAGTCTCCCCAGGCCTTTCTGAAATCATCCTGCTGATCGTTTCTTATAGAACAATAATATTTCATTACATTCATATGCCATAACTTATTTATCCACTTCCCAATTGATGGGCATCCACTCAGTTTCCAGTTTCTTGCCACAACAAAAAGGGCTGCATTTTTGCACGTATGGGTCCTTTTCCCTTTTTTATGATCTCTTTGGGATACACTGCTGGATCAAAGAATATGCAGTTTGACAATTCTTTATAAATTTCAGAAATAAGGCCTTTATCAGAAACAAGCTGTAAAAATTTTTAGTAAATTAAAAAAATTTTGAAAACTATATTTCAATATCATTTCAACATAGCTATTTTGCTTTGTAAGTCTATTTTGTACATTTAAAAACATTATTATGAAAAGGGATCCAGAGCCTTTACCAGACTCACATGATAAAAAATGTCAAGAATCACTGGTTGTAGTAAAAGCAATATTTTAAGGATGTTCAACTATGAAAGACTTCTATACCTTTCCTCCAATATAATACTCCACAGTTTTTTTTAGCTTATTTATTTTTAATGCATATTGGTTTATGAATTTATGTTGGGAAAGAGAAATCAGAGCAAATGGAAAAAACTATTGGAGAGATTAAAAAAAAACAGAAAAAAGAAATGAACATAGCATGTGTTGATTTATATTCAGTCTCCTTAGTTCTCTGGTTGTGGATGGTATTTTCTGTCCAAAGTCTATTGGGATTCCTTTGGATCACTGAACTACTGAGAAGAACCAAGCTTTCATAGCTGATCATTGCACATTCTTGTTGTTATTGTATACAATGTGTTCCTGGTTCTTCTTGTTTCATTCAGCATCAGTTCATGTAAATCTTTTCAGGCCTTTCTATAATGAACTTGTTCATCATTTTTTATGGAACAATAATATTCTATTACCTTCATGTACCGCACTTGTTCAGCCATTCCCCAAGTGATGGGCATCAATGGAGTGCATTTTCATTGGCTAGCCCCATGTCTGGAATTGTTTCTACTTGTTTCCTGATTTACTTCAAGTACCAGCTAAAATTCAAGTATCCTCAAAAAAGCCTAACCCCATTTCTATGTATCATCAGTGTTGAAGTATAAATATTTCATGGAGGTAGTATTTAAGCTGGTTGTTGCTGTTTTTTGTCCTTTCATTCTCAAAAAAGACCATGACATCATAGAGGTAATGTCATGACATGCAAGTGAATTGGATTTAAGTAAGGGAGGGCTGTGCAAGATCACCTGAATTACTTTCCCCTCTAGAACCATCTGAATCCAGTGGCCAGATATAAATCAAGATGATTGAAGATGGCCCAGAATGCAAACCTTGGGCTTTTTAAACTAAGGTCTTCAATAGGTCTCAGTTTGACTGAGGCTGCACTTGTTCAGTGATTAAGGCTAGGTAGCAATGGAGTAAAGAATTTCCTCTTTCACCTGATCTAAAA
The DNA here is from genome assembly GCA_023553655.1 of Myrmecobius fasciatus. Taxonomy (NCBI): domain Eukaryota; kingdom Metazoa; phylum Chordata; class Mammalia; order Dasyuromorphia; family Myrmecobiidae; genus Myrmecobius; species Myrmecobius fasciatus. The sequence continues at coordinate 1,086,797 of JAJPUD010000053.1, read as the reverse complement.
AAAAAAATTCTAAATATATAAATCTGGGAGGGGAAAACTCTCAAGAGTTTCTGCCCAAATTGGAAATGATTGCTATTTATATTCCATCATAGTCAATTAGGACCCAAACAACGACCAAATGGACCTTGGCTTAATCATTGGTGGTCAATGAGAATCAGATTAGTTTTAGTATAAACCCTGATCCTTAAGAAAGAAATCTAGCCAGTACAGCCCAAGATATCTTGGAATCGTTCAGAGGGGCAAAAGAGGGGGGAAATGCTTTTAAGAGCATGCTTTTTAAGAGCATAAGGGTATGCTACCCTATGTAGAAAAAGGGAGAAAGGGAAAGAAAGAAACAAATAGGGAAGGAGGGAGGGAAAGAATAGAAATAGAAGAACTTGAGAACTTTCCAGATAGAGATGACATCATGAGTGGAGGCACAGAGATACAATAACACAAAGTACATTCAGGAAATGGTGAAAATCAGTTTGGGTATAGATATCATTTTAGAATTATTAGAAATAAAAAAGAACAATAAGAATAGCTAGTTTTTAATCTGTCATCTATTGTATGGCAGGCACATTTTTCTCATTTGATCCTCACAACAGCCCTGTAGCACAGATGCTATCATTAGTTCCATTTTACAACTGAGAAAACTGTAACAAAGATTAAGTGACTTGTGCTGGGTTATACAGCTACTACATATATGAGGTCAGATCTGAACTTAGTCTTCCTAACTGCAGATCTAACATTCCACCCAAAGAGGTACCTAGCATCTCACTGGGAAAAAAAAGTAGTGTGATACTACAGAGAATAGTGAATTTAGAGTCAAAGGATCCAGTTTCAAATTCCTGGATCTGCTATTTATTATCTGTGAATCTGGGCAAGTCACTAAACCTCTTTATTCCAGTTTCCTCAATTATAACATGATTATTCAACTAGATAACCTCTGAAATCCCCTATAGCTCTAAATCTATTTTGTGCACTAGGCAATACAACCATTATCCCTATCTTACAGAATACAACTCTAGAGACTCAAGAACACTGCGACAAATCTCCTTTATTTAATGTACTTCACATCTAACAAAGAATAATGACATGTCCATTTTCACTTTCTTTTATAATAAATGCAAGCCTTTTTTAAAATCAATAATACCTAAACTTATTATTAGAAAGTTTCTCATTAAAATTAGATTGTTACAAAGGTGGCCATTACATCTCTGTTTTACCTCCCCAAATAACTAACGACACTATATACCTTTGAAAGTCACGTATCAAACAATTTAGAGATACATTTTAGTTATTTAAAATTTCAAAGATGATATGTTTTCTTATTTGCAAACTCAAAATACATCAAAAGCAAAGAATACAGGTCAATGTTAATATCTCAGTGGAGTTATATAACTCTTAAAAAATCAGAGTGAATTTTTTTAAATTGAAAATGTTTTTTTCATTCTTACATTTATCAGTGTTAATGTCATTAAATCTATGTTGTGACTGGGCACCCCAGGTTCTCTGAACTTTGATGAGAATAGCAACTTCATAATACATTTTTTTAAAAGATTCAATGATTAAAAAGCTGTGAGCCAACACTTCACAGCTTACTCAGCAGGTGGTGCAGGAACAACATGATACATTTCTCCCTGTAGCCAGAACAAGTCTACATTCTGGGTAGACTATTCACCTACACATTATTATTTGTTATATAGTACTAAAATTAATACTTCAGTCCATATAAATGAAGCCAATTGTTACATATATATGTATATATATATATATATTTTTTTATTTTATTTTATAAAGGTCTACATTGACTTTTTAAATTATTCCAGAAGTTTCCGAAATTACTGTGTTATCCATGTCATAGCAAACTACCATATTCTTTAGCTGTGCCAGTACACAACTAAAAATAATAGCTCACATTCATACCACACCTTGGTTTACAATGCACTCACAAAAATCCAGTGAAATAGGAAAGATGATATTAATATTATATTATGATGAGAAAAATAAGATTCAAAGAGGCTGTGTTGCTATTTAAGAGCAGAAATATTTTATAGATCCATTCTTTCCCCAGAAGGACAAAAAACTTTTTTCTCCTTCTCACCCTGTTATTTGCCTGTAATCCAGGTATATACTACAACTATTAGCCTTATTTCCCAGACACCACAAGCCTGAATTCTATCACTGAGTTCCCTAGGGTCAAAAAAAAATCTTTCCACTTCTTCAACAGAATTTGGCACCTGATATACAGGTAGTGAGGGAGACGAGTCAAAGGTCATACTAAGGTTTCAAATCTCAGTAACTGGCAGGATATACACACTTTCAACAGAAATAAAGAAATTGGCAGAAGGAGTAGCTTGAGGAAGATAAGATGATATAATATAGAAATACATTATGCCATGCTTTTTATTATATTTAATTTATATGATGATTAATTTTTAATCACTTGATGCTGATTTTTGGAAAGTTCATTCACCTGGTGGCATTCAAATAAATATTTTAGTTACCTCTAACCATCACAAACCCTTCTTTCCTCTTCTATAATCTCCTTTGCTCACTAGACTAATTCTTCACTCCAAATATTGGGTGGACAGGTAAAATAGTGATCAATAAAATAAACTGAAAAGTAGATTAATCACTTAATCTCTCTATGCTCATTTCCCTACCTAATAAATATACCAAAAATACGAGTACTTGCCACTTTTTACTTCACAAAATTTTTATAAGATCAATAATAATCTTTAGAGAGGGAAAAAGCTGTTCTGTAAAGCAAAGTGAAATAATTGATATTAGTAACACATAAATCCAAAGTAATCTACCTCCAGTTTGAATGCACGGGTAGGGAGGAGGAGGTTCTCTCCAATTTCCACTGGAATCTTTCATATGAGATCGGTCAGATGCAAAATTCTTCAAATACAAGTCTGCTCGAATCACTCTAAATTTTCTAAAATTAAATCAAGAATTTGTATCAGAAACATTTATCTAACAGAATGTATATATGATGTGTAAGTAAAATATAGCATGCATTTCAAAAGGTGACATGTAGGACAATTTTCATCAGTAAAGGAGCTGGCTCTGCTGCCTCCCATCCCTATGGGGGTGGTGAGATTATATCAAGAAAGTCCTTAGCCAGAACATATGGTACATAATTCTTCAAGTCAAGGCCAAATGCCAGTTCCACAGTGATGTAGGGGTAAATAGATCATTGGCAATAGCTGTGCGTGTGATAAGTAAAATCAGTTATTAGGCTTCTACTTCAAAAAGTTACAAAAATCAGTATTTACTTGCTTACCTTCTAAATTGTGGGTGAATATCATCATCAGACTTAAAGGCTTCTTCTACATAAGTGTCAAAGGGGCATGGAAAAGGCAACACAGTATCAAGATCATAAATGAAACTCTGTCCTCCACTTGAAACATGAAGCAAAACAACATGGTAATCCTAGAAGTAAAAGCTTGAATTAACTAAAGCCATTTTATAATTATGATAATAGCTCACATTTATATGTCCCCTTATACTTTATAAAACCCATTCCTCACAACCTTGAGCTGGGTAATGTAAGTATTATCTTCAAAATATAACACTGAAGCTCAGAGAATTTAAATAAAACTATCCATTCAAGACTACTCAGATAATAAATAGTAGAACCAGAATTTGGACTCAAGTCTCTGAACCTGACATTCTATTATATCATTAACAGAGATCTACTGAACAAAGAAAATGGGGACTTTGGGGATTGTTTTTTGTATTTTTGGGGGGTGAGGGGTTAGAATATAGTCATTAAAAAATAAAGAGATGGATTAAGAATAAAATAACTATACAGCATTGCTTTCATATGTTACATTTACATTTTAATGTATTATTAAGATGAAGAAAAATCAACCATAATGTGGTAATCTTACAGATAATCTATGGTATATAGTAATGATGAATTATTTGGAGGGAATGTTTTAAATTATCACATGCTATGGATTGAAAGAAACTAAGTAGAAAATGGTGTTGCTATTCAAAAGGGCTTTGGATGTTTCCCTTTTTATAACCAACACAAATGCAACATTTATAAGAGTGATAACCAAATAAAATATCTTACAAATTCAACTATTTTTTACACATAAATTTGTACAGCTGCTCATCTTTCTATGTAATTTTCATTTTTTTTCCTAATGAGCTGTTTTAAAAAGCCAGGTGTTGATAAGAGCAGAGGGAAGTATAAATACATAATCTTTATCACAAAATCATTATCACAACTAAGTACTCTGGAGTATGAATGTCACTAACAGATTCCTTTACCTCCATGGTAGAAGGAGACAATATAAGACTATGTTCACAAAGTATTTTCCTCCCCCTGTGCAGTAGTAGTTAGTACAAGAATGACTATCCACTTTTACATACGATGCCAGTTAAAACTGTGAAGTAGCTATGTGGAGGCAGAGCCAAGATGGCAGAGAGGACACACGTTTCTTTCTAACCTTCTCCCATGACCCTCACACTAATTACCAAATCCAGCCTCTGAATTAGCTCTGCACTGGTAGAACCCACAAATATTGGGGGTGTAACAAATTATCAGCAGAAGATAATTTTGAAAATCATCAGAAAAGGTTTATTTCAATCGGGCACGGAGGGAGGCGGGAAAAACACAGACACCAGTGCAGGAAGCAAGACCCAGGTTGGTAAGGGCTCCACATGTAGAGAATCTATAGGGGGAGTCTACAGCAGTGTTGGTTACTCTGCCCTGGCTGTAAGCCAGCAGATCAGGCAGAGAAGTTATAAAATATCCACCATGAGCACAAAAGATAAATAGTGAATCCCAAAACACCAGAATCTCATGGGACCTGGCCACGCCCACCCAGCACTAGGAATGAGTCAACATGGACTCAGTGCAGCCCTTGCTGCTTGTAGAGGGAGCTTGGACAACCTCCGATGCCCTAAAAGTGGATCTCAACTTTAAAAAAAAAAAATGAGTAAAAAAGCAAAAAGAGCTCTGACCATAGATAGTTTTTATAATGAAAGAGAACAGATTTCAAACCCCAAGGAGACTAAAAGCAGATCAAGGCTAATATAAATTGATTCCCATCTCACAAGGTTCTCCTAGAAGAAATTAAAAAGGATCTTTAAAAAGAGCTAGAAGAAAAATGGGAAAGGAAATAAGAACTTTGCAAGAGGGTTTGGAAAAAGCAACACAGAAATTATCTGAAGAAAATTCACTACAAAATAGACTTAGTGAAATGGAAAAAGCATATAACTATTTAAAAAATAGATTTGACAAAATGGAAAAAGAAAACAACTCCCTGAAGAACAGAATTTGTGAAATGGAAAAAAATTCATAGAAAACAACTCATTTAAAAATTCAATTGGTGGGGCAGCTAGGTGGCACAGTGTATAGAGCACCAGCCCTGAAGTCAGGAGGACCTGAGTTCAAATCTGGTCTCAGACACTTAACATTCCCTAGCTGTGTGACTCTGGGCAAGTCACTTAACCTCAATTGCCTCAGCAAAAAGCAAAAAAATAAATAAATAAATAAATAAAAATTCAATTGGACAAATACAAAAAGAAGCAAAAAAAGTAAATGAATAATTCGCTAAAAATCAGAACTGAACAAATAGAAATGAATGACAAGAAGAATAAGTCAAGCAAAACCCAAAAAAATGAAAAAAATAAGAAGAAAATGTAAAATATCTACTTGGGAAAATAACTGACTTGGAAAATAGATCTAAGAGAGACAATCTAAGGATTATTGGACTTCCTGAAAATCATGATGAAAAAAAAAGAGCCTAGACACTATTTTTCAGGGAATCATCAAAGAAGTATGTCCAAAAACATGACTGCTTCTTGTGTCTACCACCTATGTCAGGAGGTAATGACATATCACAGGTCATCTAGAAACATGATTTATCATTAAAATGACCAGGCCTCTTGAGTCTTTCAAAGTTTTATTTCTTTATAATATTGCCATGGTTGTATAAAATTGTTCTTCTGGCAATGCTCATTTCATAATGTATCACCTCATACTTTGTACCATTCCTTGAAATAATTTTGTCCTTTCTTACAGTGCAATAATAGTTCATTACATTTATGTAACAGTTGGTTGAACCATTCCAAACTTGTCTTAAAAAACGCCATTTAAGGTATGTTTGGTTTTAGATATTTGCTTTTATTTATTTGTTTCTCTTTCCCCTTCTAGTCTCCCTTTCAGGACTAGGAAATTTGTTTTCCTTGTAACTATTCCTTTCTCAAAATTATTCTATTTAATGCCTTTTCTCTCTTGCCCTCACCTTCGACTTCTGCTTATTTTCCTGGTGAGTTTGGTGTTATTTCTACACTGATCTGGGTGTGTATATGGGTTCCATCTTTCTTTAACCATTTCAGAGAAGAGTAAAATTTATCTGATGCCCCAAACCCCTTTTTTCATATTCATATACCTCAATTATGAGAAGTACTAAGCTCTTTTCTCCTATCTATACTAATGCATTCCATTTACCCTCCCTTCTCTTTACTTTCTTCTAACCTAAAGAACAGAACCAGTATGCCTGTTTTACTTTTCTTTTAAATTCTTCAAAAGACTCTTTGAAGATATTTATTTATTCTACATCAGAATGTTAGTACTACATAAAGTTCCTTCTATGTGCTCAAATAAATTTATCTTTCTTGGTTTCTCTGAATGTTTATCTTTGTTTTTCAACTCAACTTTCATCTTTTTTTTTGTTTGTTTGTTTTGAAAGTCCTATATCCCATTAAGATCCAATTTTTCTCCATGTAGAATTACATTGAGTTTTCAGAGTAAGTTATTTTTGTGTGCAATCCTATATCTTTTGCCTTTTGGAATATAATATTCTAGTATCTCCTCTCATTTATAAAAGTAGCAACTAAATCTTCTATCATCCTGTTTGTAGTTCTTTGGTACTTGAACTGCTTCTTCTTTGATGCCTATAGTAGCTGTGATATTCCTGGGAAGAAGAATATTTGTTAACAGTTAGCAGCTCAGGAAAGGTTTCATGTGCAAAATGATATCCAAACTGTCTTAAAGGAAGAGAGAGCCTCTGAAGCAGAAGTAAAGAAAAATTAATTCCAAACATGTGAAATATCCAGTACAATGCCACAGAGTGTATATGGGAAAAGTTCTGCTGGTTGCTAGAGTGCAAGAGAAGTGCATTGAGCCTGGAAAGACAGGTTAAGGCCAGGTTGTAGATGGCTTTAAAAGCTAAATAGCGTTTATATTTTTATCCTAGAAGCAATGTAGTCCACTTAAGTAGATCATCTATTTAAGAGACTATGATAGCCTGTACTATATACTTAGTTATGAGAGTATAGTGATATGGAGATGTTATGGAAGAGGATACAATAAGTTTTGCAATAGATTGGATATGTGGGGAAAGGGAAAATAAGGAGAAAGTGACTTCTTCCCTTGTCCTCATGTCACATCATTCAGATGTAGTCCCCCATAAAAAATGATTGTTTCTTTCATATATCAATAACTAATTATTGAATTAGGACCAAGGTTTTTGCCCTTTCCTACTTCCTCATCCAGAAATCAATCAATGTGGGAAATCTTGGGCAAAGACTTTCGTGGGGAAAGCTAAGATGTAATCAAGCATAGTAAAGAAATTCTAAGTTTAGACAAATGAGTGGATTCCTGCTCGTTGTGTTTATTGAGCCATATCCTGGAAAAAATGTAGATTCTCCCTTTTGTCAGAAAGGTAATAAGGAAATTGATAAATCTCTTTGACCAAAATTTGAGTGTTCCATGTCACATTCCCCAAGATCCTCACTGGAATAAGTCCTACCTCTCATTATAATATTAATACTCTAATTGTTAATGAATCAAAGTTGGTTGCCACCCTCAGGAACACCCTCTCTTCCAAGGGCATATAAAATATTGAGTCTACCACCATGATTCACCTTTTGTCCAAGAGACACAGCTAAATAACCATTCCTTTTATTATAATATGCTAGCATTATTAATAAAATGATTAATTATTCAGAAACTGTATCTCAAATATTTTAAACTTCAGACCCAGTAACTCCTCCTTCACCCCATCCCATGTGAAGAGATGGCCCTTCTCCTTATATGGCTTCTCCTTACACTCTTCTTTATGCACAAGTAAGGTCATTCCATTCCATCTGCTCTAGAAGATTTTTTACTTTGTTATCCCCAGGCACATCTTCAATCTCTTACTATCTATGGCTGCTTCCCTACTACCTAAACACTTCCATGACTTCTTCATCCTGAAATCCATTAACCTCCTCTAGCTATCAACCTATATCTCTTCTTTCTTCATGGTCAAACTCCTTGAGAAGGTCATTTACAATCAGTGCCTCCACCTCTTAGTTGCATGGTAATAAATTTTTCAGCCACAAGTTACAAAGGCTACATTAAGTCATTAAAATTTGTGTCAATCACTGTGCTAGCATTTGGAATATAAGTACGAGAAAGCTTTCAGAAAGATTAATTCTAATAATGTATATTATTAGTTCTAATAATAGCAACCAAACTAACATAATCATGAATTCTTTATGTCGTATAGTTTATTTTCGCCTTACCTTTATCATCACCATCATTTCTTTTTTTATAAATAAATACCATCCAGAAATTATTTATTGATTGCCTTACCCAAATAATAGGTCCATCTCCAGGTCTGGCCTGCTGCTTCCAAATTGGGATCTACAAAATACAGGTTATTTCAGTTCAGTTGAATTTTCATTTAATCTTTCATATCTATAAAAGCTGATATATAATTAATTAGATCTGAAGCAGTAAATGCTTTTGTCCCGAGAAAACAAAAATCAGAAGTAATGAATGGAAGTTACAGGGAGATAGAACTTAGGTTTGATTTAAGGAAAAGTTTCCTAACAATTAGAATTGTAGAAAGTAAAATGGGCTCCCTTAAGAAATACTGGATTCTTTTTTAATAGAAATCTTCAAGAAAAAGCTAAATGACTACTTGTTAATTATGTTGTAAAGGAAATTCTAATTTAGGAAAGAGTTTAACTAGAAAGTTTCTGAGTTCTGGTCCAAATCTGAAATCCTGTGATTCTGTAACATGTTTCTCTTTAAGGCTAGTTTTACTTCCAATTTTTCTAAAACTACATAATCATCAGTAGTTAGTTGAATTCTAAGAATCCTAATTAACTCTTAAATAATAACAATCACAATAATAGGAGTTGGCTATACACAGCATTATAAAATTTTAAAATCTTTCCTTATAATAATCTTGTGACAGCAAATATATTAATTTCCCTTTCATAAAAGAAATCCAATCCTTAACAATGTACTTAAATATTTATCCAAATGTCCATTTTAAAATGTTAGTATATTTTATAATATACAACTTAAAACAATAATTACAATAAAATAATCAATAATATTTGTATATCATATTAAGTTTTGCAAAGTGCTTTATATATCATCTACTTCAGTCCTAACAACAAGCCTGGGAGGCAATGATTATCACTATTTTACAGATGAAAAAACTGAGGCTAACAGATATTAAATCATATAGCTAGTAAGCATTCGAAACAGTATATTAAATTGGGTTTTCCAGACTTCAAGTTCAGAACTTCACCCTCTACACCACCTAGCCCCTCACATTTAATAAAGTCTTTTATTGTAAAATATTGTTCTAAAGCTTGCATACTCTCCCTGCTATGAGTTAGCAACTTACCATCCTTCTCTCATTAGATATGAAGACAGCATAACATTCTTCTAAAGGATATTGATCATGGTTTTTTATGTATTCACAAAGCTTCCAGATATTTTCTTCACTGAAATAAAAGCATTTAGTTTTTAACATTTTGATTTGATAAAATTTTTTAAATGTTATTTCTTCCTATTAAACAGAAGAATAAAATGATCATATTATCATTTAGCTACAAATTTAAGGCCCAACAGACCACTAACCATTCTGTGATCTCTTCAATGAATATGTATTTATGGCTATAGTCTTTAACAGCTACAGACATTGGCTGAACTCCTTAGAGTTCAAATATAGTCACATCAACTCTTGACACATACTAAGTAGGTTAATCTGTTTCTGTAGCTTCTAGGCCACTATGCCTTTGACTGAAAATAACATTTAAAATGAGTAACATGAATGGCACCAGAAATTCTAATCTATATATAAAATAAATAGTCTTTCAATTTCTCAAGTCATGATAGCATCTGCCTAGTCCTATTACTTTCCCATGACTAAGCAAAACACAGCACAACCAGTCTAGAATTTATCTCCCCAAATCATTCCCATGATACCTTTACTAAAAAGATAGAAAAAAGACAAAAAATATTAAATTCCTCTAAGTTCACAACCCAAAGTTTTAAGGTCCTAGGAAATTAAATCAGTATAGATTAGAACTAGAAAAGTGCTATTAGAACTGGAAAGATTCCTAAGAAATAATTCAATTTAAACCCTTAATTTTATGGGTGAAAATACTAAGGGCCAGAAAGGAAAGCAGATGTATGTAGCCCAGGTCCCTAAGCTACTTAGTGACAGAACTTATATTTTCTCTCCAATTTTCCCATATAAGCAACTAAAAAGTTTACTAACATTTGCACATATGCTGTTTTAAGGTTTATTAAAAAAAAAAACTCATATACATTATCTTATTTGATCCTCACAAATCCATGAGAAGTAGATAATATTATCCCCATTTTACAGATAAGGTAACTAATAATCTTAAGTTGACATAGGTCTTTCCTTATTTTAAGTTCCAGATTCTCAAAGCCTGAATTCTGAAATTCTGAGACATAACAAACCCTATCACTTACTAGTAAAGCAAAGAGAGAGAATGTGGCATAATAGACAGAGTTTTACACTTAAAGGCAAAGAAATTTCAATTTAAATGCCACTTCTGATAACTACAAGGGGCAGCAAATCATTCAGCTTAGCTAAGCCTGTTTTCTCTTCTGCAAAATGGGAATATCACCTATAGGACCTCACAAAGTTGTGAGCCTCAAATAAGTTAACAAATAAATGCACTGTTCAAAACTTAAAGTTTGCTGTAAACTTTAGCTATTTTTTATTATTAAAAATGTATACTCATTATAACTCTACCTCCAGACATATAATTTTGACTATTTTATATCCAATGTTTTGCCTACATGACTTGGGACAAATGTTTAAATAAAAAGCACTAGAATATGCATTTTCATCTGTTTTCTGGTTTTAAATGGGAAAACATACAGGAAATCATGATTATATCACAGAGTCTTAGAGCTGAACGGGGGAATGAGGAAATTTAATTCAACAAACATTTATTTATTCAGCACCTATGTGCATGAGGCCCTGAACTTGGGATATAACAAAAAATTGTGGCCCAAATATCTGGTCCAAACCATTATGGAAATTATGAAACATAAAAAACAATACTGGATTTAAGAATAAGAGCACCTGCCAAATCACTATTGATCAGAGAAATGCAAATTAAGACAACTCTGAGGTACCACTACACACCTGTCAGATTGGCTAAAATGACAGGAAAAGATAACGATGAATGTTGGAGGGGATGTGGGAAGACTGGGACACTGATACATTGCTGGTGGAACTGTGAGTGGATCCAACCATTCTGGAGAGCAATTTGGAACTATGCTCAAAAAGTTATCAAACTGTGCATACCCTTTGACCCAGCAGTGTTTCTATTGGGTTTATATCCCAAAGAAATCATAAAAGAAGGAAAGGGCCCCACATGTGCAAGAATGTTTGTGGCAGCTCTTTTTGTGGTGGCTAGAAACTGGAAACTGAGTAGATGCCCATCAATTGGAGAGTGGCTGAATAAATTATGGTATATGAATGTTATGGAATATTATTGCTCTATAAGAAACGACCAACAGGACGATTTCAGAGAGGCCTGGAGAGACTTGCATGAACTGATGCTCAGTGAGATGAGCAGAACCAGGAGATTATTATACATGGCAACAACAGTACTATATGAGGATCAGTTCTAATGGACATGACTCTCTTCAACAATGAAATGCTTCAAACCAATTCCAATTGTTCAGTGAAGTAGGCCATATACACCCAGAGAGAGGGATGTGAAATGTGGACCACAACATAACATTTTCATGTTCTCTATTGAGGTTTGCTTGCATTGTATTTCCTTTATCGGATTATTCTCTCTTATAGATACGATTTCTCCTGAACAAAAAAATGATGTGTGGCAATAACTATACATATATTCGATTTAAGTATTCTAACATAATTATCATGTAGTGGATATCCTGCTATCTAGGGGAGGGGTGGGGAGTAGGGGGGAAAATTTGTAACAGAAATCTTTGTAAGGGTTAATATTTAGGAATTACCCATACATATGTTTTGCAAATAAAAAGTATTAATAATAAAAAAAATTTAAAAAAAAGAATAAGAGCACCTGGTTTAAAGGTTGGGTTTCCATACTTAAAGACAGAATGATACACCATAACCCTTCCCTCACAGGGTTTTGAGAAAAAGGTGAAATGATATATGTCAAGGTGTTCTGTACTCCTCAAACACTACATAAATCTGAACGATCATAGCAAATTAAAATGGTTCACATTTCTACAGCATTTTAGAATTTAGAAAATGTTTCTCCCAATGGCCTTAGTGTGATTATTACCCACGTCAGAAATACAGTAACTGAAGATCAGGGAGATCAGATGATTTGCCTAAACCAGTAATACCTGTTAACTGGGCTGAAATTTTTGTCTTCCTCAATGCCATTCTAGGACTCCACTTACTACATCATGATGTCTCCTTAGTCTTAATTACCAGGATCGTCCTGATTTTTCATATTCACCCCCAACTAAAAACGGACACCTGTACTAGTCTTCCCCAACTGCCCCCTCGACCTCAGCAAAAAAAGGAACTGCATATTATATTTATGACAAGATACTGTCAAAACAAACTGTCCTTCCCAGTTGGCCTCTCTCAACCCTGAAAGGAGGAGCTGTCATCTCCAGCAGAGGAAACCCTCAGGACTCTGGAAGAAGACCTGAATTCAAGTGTTGATTCCGTCACCTCGGTCACTTAGGTATCGATTGAGTGCCCCCTCATTTTACTGAATGAAGGTGAAAACTGAGGCCAAAGAGGTGAAGGGACTTGCCCAGAAGGAATCGCTGGCCCAAATCCTGCCAGGCCTCAGTTTCCCCAACTGTAAGAAGAGGTGGAGGAGAGAGGGCTTGGCCTGGTTACTTCCACTTAGAACCCCCTCCCGAAGATCCCAAAGCGAGGCCCGGGCCCGAACGGGAGGGAAGTCTAGGGGTGCGCGGGTCCAGGGGCGGTGCAGTGAAGGCGGCTACCACAGACTCAGATAGGATCCGGGGGAGGGGGCGGGGGTGGGGGCGGGCCTGGGCGGGCCAGTACGCCTCGGGCCCCTTACCAATAGCAACTGCTGTAGATGCAGGCGTCCCGAGGCGGGCTGGCGGACTGGTAACCGCGGGCAACGGATCCCTCTCCCTCCATTGCGGGCGGGCAGGCCTGGGCCTAATCCTCCCGGCCGTTCCGTCGCCCTCAGTCCACAGGCCCAGGGAGCGCAGTCAGAAAACCTGGGAAAGAGGCCACCGTAGAGGAGGGGAGAGCCGAGGCTGAGGCCTCGAAGGGCGGAGCCGCGGAGTCTAGAGGGAGGGGCCAGAGGGGCGGGGCTGAGGAGGCCGAGGTTGAAGGGGGGGGAAGTGGGGGGGAGCAAAAACACCGAGGGCTATCTCGGGGAAAGGCGGGGTCGATTTGGGGGCGGGGCCAGAGAGGGCGGGGCAGAGAATTTTTGAACTTTTTTTGACTGAACTTTTGACTCAGTTGAGGATAGGATTCGTTTTTGGTTTTTTTTTTAAGAGGCAGAGCAAGAGAAATTGTCCCTAGTTTTGTGGCCTTCAGGGTTGGAAGCTTATTTCGCACAGTAGGGGCGGGGGGAGGGTCCTCCTTTTATCTATATTTTGTATCTATGTTTGAGCAAATAACCAGAAATAGATAAGGATCTGGATGCGTCAGCTCAGGTGCTTACTGAATTGTATTTTTGCACCGCAGAAATCATTCATCCGAGTTTAGCTCTTCAAAAAGACCTTAGAGTTCATCCCGTCCAACCTCAGACCCTAAATTTAGAGTTTGGAGGGGACCTCAAAGGGATCCCCTCTGATGATCCTCATCTTTCAGATGAGAAAACTCAGATGAAACCTGAAAGGTTAGTGACTTTTCTGCCTAAGGTCCCGGGGATAGTGGGAGGGCAGAATCAGGATTCAGACTCGGGACCCCATGGGTTTCCTTCCAGTTCCAGCCAAAATCACATCTTCTGCAGGAATCCTTTCTCAGGCTTCCATAATGTACTTATCCTCTAACACTACCATAATTTTATCCTGAATATATATGCCTTTTTCCAGTGACATCACAAGCCATCACCAAATCATGGTCTCTAATCCTCTCACCATTCCTGTTATCCTTTTTTGAATGTTTCAGTTTGTCGGTGATTTAGCCCAAAATGAAACATCCCTAACTAAACTCAATACTCCAGATATCCAAGCCCAAGGCAGAGTTCAATGGTTCTACTCACTTTCCTGATCTGGAGACTGCCTCTGTCAATACAAACTGAAATTCTGGCTGCCAGGTTACCAAGACAGCTCATACAGAACATGCTTGTGAAGTCCTTATCAAATGGAGTATTGTCTAGCCATGCCTCCTTAAATCTAAACTTACAGAAGTGATTTTAGTTTAATTTTTGAAGTCAATTATTCTTTTTTCCCTTCACTTCCCTTCAATAATATCTTCAGTTCCTTCAAACCATAAGGTATGTTTGCCACCATAATCCTTAACTTGGTTTCCCTTTGGCACTGCTTCATCTTTGTATAAATGTTTAAATAATTGAGCAGAAGTAATAAAATGAGGAAAGGAAAAAAAAGTATTGTGCTTTAAATATGGAGGCCCTGGAAAAATAACAAAATAACAAAGAGGCAGAGGAATGAGGGTAGAGGTAAAAATCACCTTTCTATCTGAATTAGAGAAAAGGCATGAGGAGTTTTGAAAAAATTATATTAGTAATAATAGGTAGAATACCAGAATCTTAAATTTATGAAAACAAACATGGGGGTATGGAGAGTCTAGGATGGAAAGTCTAGCTGTCTTTGAAAAACCTGGCTTACATTTCTAGTTATATGAAAAAATACTCTAAGTCACTATTGATTAGAGAAATGAAAATTAAGATAACTCTGAGGAATCACTTCACACCTCATAGATTGGCTAAAATGGCAGGAAAAGATAATGATACATGTGGGAAAGGATGTGGGAAAACTGGGACACTGATACATTGTTGGTGGAGTTATGAATTAATTGATCCAGCCATCCTGGAGAGCAATTTGGAACTATGCCCAAAGGGCTATAAAATTGTACATACCCTTTGATCCAGAAGTCTCCCTTCTGTATCCCAAAGAGCTCATAAAAGAGGGAAAAGGAGCCACATGTGCAAAAATGTTTGTAGCAGCTCTTTTTGTGGTGAAAAGGAATTGGAAAGTAGGTGGATGCTCATTAAGGGGAGAATGGCTGAATAAGTTGTGATATATGAATGTAATGGAATTTATTATTCTATAAGAAATGATGAGCAGGTTGATTTCAGAAAAGCCTGGAAAGGCTTACATGAATTGATGGGGAGTGAAGTGAACAGAACCAAGAGAACATTGTATACAGTAACAAGATTATGTGATGATCAACTATGATAGACTTAGCACTTTGAAACAATGCACTGATTCAGGACAATTCCAATAGACTTGGGATGGAAAATGCATCCACATCCAGAGAGATCAATGTGGTTCAAAACATAGTTTTTTCACTCTTTTTAAAAACTTTGTTTTTCTTTCTTGTGATTTTTTTTCCTGATTTTTCTTTCACAGCATGACAAATGTGGAAACTTAACTCTATATCAGATTGCTTACTGTCTTGGGGAGGGGAATGTTAAAAAGTGGTGGAGAAAAAATATGGAACACAAAATCATATGAAAATTAACGTTGAAAACTATCTTTATATGTATTTGGAAAAATAAAATACTATTGAGGAAAAAAAAATTAAGTAAAATCAATAGGGATAGGCACAGATGTATAAAGTTAGGAAGAATTCTTCCCAACAGATAAATAGTTAAGGACTGTGAACAAGCTTTTTCCTTTTGCTTTATGTTATTGATAGCTTTTGTATTTGTATCACCTTCATTACCAAATATATTCCGACTATCTTTCCTCTTCCCTGAGTCATCTCCTATAACAATTATTTTTAAAGAGATAGCTAAAAAGAGAAAACTTGAGGGGGGGAAAGTAATTTAGAAAAACTAATGAAGTTTGTCAGTATATGAAACTGAATAGGTGTTTTTCAAAATAAACATAAGTTAACACCAGTAATTGAAATGAATAGTCAAAAAATACAAATTAGCTTAAATCTTTAAATATCATTTTAGAGGCCATCAAATTCACATAAACTTTTTTAAGCAGTTTTTGGTAAGATTTTTGGGAAAATTAATACCCTAAAAATTCATTGCTAATGGAACTGTGAATTTACTAAGAATTTTGGAAAGAAATATGAAATTATATAATAAAAGTGACAAAAAAATTTTGTACTTTTTAATCCAAAAAATCCTCTATTAGGCTTTTAATCCTAGGTGGTAATTGATAGAAAGAGATCAATCTGCAAAAATATTCATAATAGTACTATTTGTAATAGCTGAAAAGCTGGAAACAAGCTATGTGATTTGAGAAATGGCTGAATAAATTGTGGCATATGGATGTAATGGACTATTTCTAAACCATAAGAAGTGAAACAAATTGCAAATCTGAAGAAATGGTGAAATATTCAAATTGAATCTATGCAAAGTGAAGAAAGCAAAATCAAAGGAATAATAATATACTCCAATTACAATGAAATAAATGAAAACACTGAAGAGCAGCAAATCTCAGATAAATATGAAAGTAGACATTAGTATTGCCTTATCAAAATTGAAGCACACAGCCTTTGAATCCCCACCTTCCCTTCATCATTGTCATCATCGTCGTCATTTTTCTTCTTTTCCTTCTCTCTCTCTCTCTTTTTTTTTTTTTTTTTTTTTTTTTTGGTTATGTCAGCACATAAGCTTCTTTTCTTTATATTGTCCCATCTAAACCAATGATTTCATCAATGTGAGAAACTCTTAGTGTGGAAACTTTCTCCACAGATTCAGACTGGCCATTCTTCTACAAAGAAGTATGCTTTTAGTCTTAGGTTTCCCATTTCACTGCTGTTAAGTGACTTAATGATGGTCACATAACTAGTATGCATCATAGGGAGAACTTAAACTCTTCGCTTCCTGTCTAGATAGCTTTCCCCCCTGATAATATTAATTCCCATGATTTTATCATCTTGATTCACATGGTTCCTGAAACCAAGATAACTTCCGTTATGACCTCTCTCAAGGTCACAGACTCACTTTTCAAAGCCTACAGGATATTCCTTACCTGAATGCCTCACTAACTCTTCAAACTCACCTCCTCCAAAGCAGAGCTTGTCTATTCATCAACACTTGCTCTTTCTTCCGGTTTCGCCAGTTCTGTCAGTGGCAGCATGCTGCATCACCTTTCTTTAAAAAAAAAAAAAAAAAAAAAGTAAATAGAAGTGCATAGTTGCTTGTACAATCTATATCTTCTTTTTCTTCTCCTTTGATGATTCATTCTTTCTTGGACTTCAAAAGATTTTGTCAGTCCTTCTTTGCTCTGTAGTCTCTCCCTTAATAATGTCCTAAACTCCCATGATTTTATTAATCACCTCCATATGGATGGCTCCTGAAACTATAATCCAATATCCTCTCTCAAAGTCACAGGTTCATTTTTTCAAATGCCTTCAGGATATTCTTTATCTTGCTTTATTAGCACTTCAAACTCACTTCCTCCAAAGCTAAGCTTGTCTGTTCATCAAAACATGCTCTTTCTTGGAGTTTCAGCAGTTCTATCAATAGCACTACTGTTGCCCTATTGTCCCATATTCAAAACCTTGGTGGTATCTTTGATTATTCCCCGTCTCATCCTTGACATCCAATTAGTCACAAAATCTCAATAATTCTTCTACAATCTCTCCCATATCTAACTGTAGCTTTGTATTTTCATCATAACTTCAGTTCATCTTATTAACAGCCACCTGCATTACTGCAATAACCTTATAAGAGATCTTCCCACCTCCACTTTCTTTTTCTTCCAATCTATCCAAGACATCACTTTCAGACTTATCTTCCTTGTGTACAAATCTTATTAAGTCTGCTCAAAGCCAGTCAATTGTTTCCTATCTCCCACTACATCAATCTCAATCTCTTTAATCTGGCACAGATTTTCCACAATATGGCACCGGTTTAATTTTTTGGTCTTATCTCAAGTTTGAGAAGACAGAAAGCTTTTAAGTAGTCTATCCTTTAGTATACCCATTCAGTTCCATTTCAGCAACCAATTAAAAGACTTCATCACCACCCAGAAAGCCAACAGGAAATAAAAGATACCTATATATGCTCTAAATTGGAAGGGGAAAGGGTTACTCCATCCCATCACGAATTTCCAGAAATAGGCTCACCAAGTCTCACATAAGATGATACAAGGGAAAACATATTACACATGTTCTAAGGACTGAGATGTCATTGGATTGTCTCATCTCCCCCTCAGTTCCACTACTAAACTGTCCTTTTTTTTATTAAAGCTTTTTATTTTCAAAACATATACATCAGTCCTTTTCATAGTGACAAGAAACTGGAAACTGAATGGATGCCCATCAATTGGAGAATGGCTGAATAAATTATGGTATATGAATGTTATGGATTATTATTGTTCTGTATGAAACGACCAGCAGAATGATTTCAGAGAGGCCTGGAGAGACTTGCATAACTGATGCTGAGTGAAACGAGCAGAACCAGGAGATCATTATACACAGCAACAACAATACTATATGACGATCAATTCTGATGAATGTGACTTTTTCCAACGAGATGATTGATGCCAGTTCCAATGATCTTGTGACAGAGCCACCTACACCCAGAGAGGGGACTGTGGGAAATGAATGTGGATCACAACATAATATTCTCACTCTAATTATTGTTGTTCACTTGCATTTTGTTTTCTTATTTATTCTTTTTTTATCTGATTTTTCTTGTGCAGCAAGAGAATTGTATAAATATGTTTATACATATTGGATTTAACATATTTTAACATGTTTAACATATATTGGATTGCTTGCCATCTAGGGGAAGGGGTGGGGGGAAAGAGGAGAAAATCTGAAACACAAGGCTATGCAAGGGTCAATGTTGTCAAATTATGCGTGCATATGTTTTGAAAATAAAAAGCTTTAAAATTTTTTAAAAAGGAAAAGGAAATATAAAAAAACATATACATGGATAATTCTTTGATATTAACCCTTGAAAAACCTTGTGTTCCAATTTTCCCACACTTCTACCTCTTCCCCTCAATGGCAAGTAGTCCAATATATGTTAAACATAGTAGAAATATATGTTAAATCCAATATATGCATACATATTTATACAATTATCTTGCTGCACAAGAAAAATTGAATCAAACCAGAAAAAAATGAGAAAGAAAATAAAATGCAAGCAAACAACAACAAAAAGAGGGAAAATGCAATGTTGTGAACCACACTCAGTTCCCACAGGCTTCTCTAAGTATAGATGGCTCTCTTCATCACAAGATAATTGCCGTTGGTCTGAATGATCTCATTGTTGAAGAGAGCCATGTCCATCAGAATTGATCATTGTATAATCTTGTTATTGCCATGTACAGGAATCACTAGTTCTGCTCATTTCATTTAGCATTAATTCATGTAAGTCTCTCCAGGCCTCTCTGAAGTCATCCTTCTTATCTAAACTCTCCTTATACAATATACTCTAGCCACATTAGACCACTCACCAAATTCAAACACATCCCACTATTCTGCCTTCAAGCCTTTGCTCATGGGGCCTCTCCCATCTGTGCTGAATTTCAAACATTTCTCTTTAACCTCAAGTGTCCATATAATACACTATTTTTTCTCAGGAGATACTCTTTTACTGAGAATTTTGAGATCATTCATCATGAGAGCACTCATCTCATGCCACTCTTCAAAATATATCAATAAGCTCACCTGCTCAATTTCTTTTATTGTCAAATCCAAACAATGAGTTAGAACCTCTTCCTTACAAGATTAATCTCAACAATTGTGCCTTTGATCTCATTCCCACTCAGTGTTTAGGGACTATATAATCTTGTGTTTCAGTTTGTGCTTTAAAAAGATTGTAATAAATCCTTTTTTTTTTTTCTTTTTACCTTGAGAGTCTCTGATTTTAATCTGGGTAAGGGTCACTGTCCCACACTTTATAAACTTTAAAATGCAATACAAATTTTGGCTATCATTTTTAACTCTGTCTGATCTGCATAGATTAGGCATTCCTGTGGGCTTTCTAGAGGCCTACTCCACTTTTATTAATATTTCTAGAAGCTTGCTGAGCCCTCTCTTCAAAGTCCTATCCCCATGATTGCCTGGAAATTCAAATATAAATTCCTTTGCTTAACTTTTAGATAGTGGTGAGTAGAAGCTGACTCCTAACTCATATTCCAGCTTTCCCATCTCCTATTCTATAATTGTGCTAAACTGTCCTTCCCTCTCCCCCTCATACATGCCATCTTTCAGTTACATACTTTTTCATTTGACTATTCTACTTCTACTTTATAGAATCCCTCTCCTTAAAGCATGGCCTTCTAAATGAAGCCTTTCTTGACTGTCCAAAATGCTAGTAGCCTCCCTTCCTAATTAGTTTACATTTAACTACTAGTATTTATCTATGTCCTAAATGTATACTTCTTATCTCCCTCCATTAGAATAACAGGTTCTTACAATAGGGATTATTTTGTTTGTATTTGTATTCTTAGCACCCAAAACAGGGCCTAACAAGTAAATAGTAGGTGTTTAACTAAGGCTTGCCGATTGTTCTTTCTTTCTTTCTGAATTACTCCCAACATCTGACTCCATTCTAATCTCAAACTCCTCAATATAACTGGAGGAAATCTTGCAACTGTTGTTGACTGGATACCTTATAAATTTATCCATCTGGAATAAGTTAATATCCAAAGAAAAACTAGAACTCTTAATTGAACACCAGATAGAAAATTTTGACTATATTAAGTTAAAAAGGTTTTGTACAAACAAAACTAATGCAGACAAGATTAGGAGGGAAGCAATAAATTGGGAAATCATCTTTACATTTAAGGGTTCTGATAAAGGCCTCATTTCTTTTTTTTTTATTAAAGCTTTTTATTTGTATAACATATGTATGGGTAGTACCTCAGCATTGATCTTTACAAAGCTTTCCATTAGAAATTTTACCCCCAGTCTCCTCCCCTCCCCTAGATAGCAGGAAGTCCACTACATGTTAATAATGTTGAAATACTTGACAAGTTATGCAAGAAAAATCCTATCTACAAGAAAAAAAAAGAAAATCAGAGAAAGGCAACACAATGCAAGCAAATATCAATAGAGATCATGAAAATGTTACATTGTGGTCCATATTTCATATCCCTCTCTCTGGGTGTATATGGTTTTCTTCAGTGAACAATTGGAACTGGTTTGAGACAATTCTTTGTTGCAGAGCCATGCAGAGAGCAGGACGATTTCAGAGAGGCCTGGAGAGACTTGCATGGTTTTAATTTCATCATCTGAAAATTGTCTGTTCATATCCCTTGACCACTTATCTATTGAAGAGTGGCTTAAATTCTTATATATATGAGACAATTTTCTCTATATTTTAGAAAAGCCTCATTTCTAAAATATAGAGAGAATTGTCTCATATTTATAAGAATTCAAGCCACTCTCCAATAGATAAATTGTCAAAGGACATGAACAATTTTCAGATGATGAAATTAAAACCATTTCTAGTCATATAAAAAGGTGCTCCAAATCACTATTGATCAGAGAAATGCAAATTAAGACAACTCTGAGGTACCACTACACATCTGTCAGACTGGCTAAAATGACAGGAAAAGATAATGACGGGTGTTGGAGGGGATGTGGGAAAACTGGGACACTGATACATTGCTGGTGGAACTGTGAGTGGATCCAACCATTCTGGAGAGCAATTTGGAACTATGCTCAAAAAGTTATCAAACTGTGCATACCCTTTGACCCAGCAGTGTTTCTATTGGGCTTATATCCCAAAGAGATCTTAAAGGAGGGAAAGGGCCCCACATGTGCAAGAATGTTTGTGGCAGCCCTTTTTGTAGTGGCTAGAAACTGGAAACTGAATAGATGCCCTTCAATTGGAGAGTGGCTGAATAAATTATGGTATATGAATGTTATGGAATATTATTGTTCTGTGAGAAACGATCAGCAGGACAATTTCAGAGAGGCCTGAAGAGACTTGCATGGACTGATGCTGAGTGAAACGAGCAGAACCAGATCATTATACACGGCAACAACAAGACTATTTGATGATCAATTCTGATGGACATGGCTCTCTTCAACAACGAAATGCCTCAAACCAGTTCCAATTGTTCAGTAAAGAAAGCCATATGCACTCAGAGAGAGGGATAAGAAATTTGGACCACAACATAACATTTTCATGCTCTTTATTGATGTTTGCTTGCATTGTGTTTCCTTTCTCGGATTTTTTTTCTTGTAGACACGATTTTTCTTGCACAGCAAGATAAGTGTGGAAATATGCATACATATATTCGATTTGTCAAATATTTTAACATAATTAACATGTAGTGGACTTCCTGCCATCTAGGGGAGGGGAGGGGAGTAGGGGGTAAAATTTGTAACAGAAAGCTTTGTAAGGGTTAATGTTGAAGAATTACCCATACATATGTTTTGCAATTAAAAAGCTTTAATAAAAATAATTAGTTAATTAATTTATCCATCTACAATTGGATTCTCACTACAGCAAGACAATTTTTTCATTCTTACTTAATTGATCCCCATCTCACTCCCCATAGAAACTATTCCACCATTCCCCAATAGAATGGATCAATAACCAGTTCTGAAAACAAAATTGCAAATTATTAACAACCATATTTAAGAATATTCTAAATTACTAATAATAAGATAAAGTTAAATCAAAACAACCTGAGATTGATAACAAGTCAATCTGTTTTCTTCATTGATTCTCTTTTTTTTTGTTTGTTTTCGTTTTTTCCCTCCAAGGTAATCAGGGATAAGTAACTTGCCCAGGGTCACATATCTAGTAAGTATCAAGCAGGTGCTCTATCCACTGTGTTAATAGCTGCTTCTCTTAATTGATTCTCTGTACTGTTCTGCACAGTCATTATTTCAAACATTCTTGCTTCTCTTTAAATCACACACAATACCTCAATACCTCTTCCCTTCATTCTCATAGCTGAAGAACTCACATCATACTTTGATGAGAAAATAGACCATTCTCAATGAGTTCCTTCTTGTCCCTTTGATTTATGTCACAACCCATTGCTATTTACCCATTCTCTTTTCCTTTGCTCCAGCCTGTCAAAGACATGACTATTCTCCTCATAAAAGCCAGTTCCTCTACATATCTATTTGATTCCATCCCCTCTCATCTTCTCCAGCTGATTGAATCATCAATGATTGCTTTCTCTCTAAAACAATCTACAAGTTTCGTTTATATTGTCTATAAACTTGCTCTCCAGAATGGTTGGATCAGTTCACAACTCCACCAACGAGTATTAGTGTCCCAGTTTTCCCACATTCCCTTCAACATTTATCATTATCTTTTCCTGTCATCTTAGCCAATCTGAGAGGCATATAGTCATACCTCAGAGTTGTTTTCATTTGCATTTCCCTATCAATAGTGATTTAGAGCATTTTTAGTGAGTTGTTTTAGACATATTGAGTTGGAGATGTCAGTGGAATGATTTAATGATGTGACATCATTCTGATATAAAACAAGCTCTGGAGAAATGAGGGTTGGATATGTAGATTTGGAAGTCAACTCTATACAGATGATAATTGAATCCATGAGAATTGAAATGAACACTAAGAGAGTGGAGGAGAAAAAATATATTTCAGTACAAAGCCATAGGGCACACCATGCAAAGGAAGCAGGGAATTCATTGATGATGATACAGCCAAAAAGAATGAGGAGTAGTAAGGCTAACAGGAGGAGAGATCAATGTCCTGAAAACTCACAGATGAGAGAACATTCAGGAGGGAGTAGTCAAGAGGGTCAAAAGAGAGGTCAACAGAGATAAAGGGGGCAGCTAGGTGGTGCAGTGGTTAGAGCACCAGCACTGAAGTCAGGAGGACCTGAGTTCAAATGTGGTCTTAGACACTTAAAATTCCCTAGCTGTGTGACTCTGGGCAAGTCACTTAACCCCAGTTGCCTAAGCAAAAAAAAAAAAAAAAAAAAGACTGAATAAAGGGCACTGGACTTTGAAGTTACAGGCAGGCTCCATCATGTTTCTATTGCCAGAACATTCTCTCTTGGCTGAGCTGAGTTTCCCCACCCAATGGGAGAGTTTCTTCACTCTGTATTGTCTGTACATATTCTCCAATATGTACTTTCTCTGAGTTCTGTTTTTTTATGATTTAGACAAGTGGACTCCTTCACTATTTGTTATGAGTATTCATTGTATAACTTCTGTTAGGTGGGAAAGAAATAAAACTTTGGATACAGAGCTCCCTCCAAAATATCAAAGAGTTTGGAAGTTGAAACCCAATTATATCCCCTAGACTAATAACATTCAAGGGAACCGATATTTATAATTCTAGCCTAGTACTAAATTAAACAGACTAGAAGAAGCCCAAGGTCCCACAGAGAGCCAGGACTGAAATTCAGTTCTTGCCTCCAAACCCAAACCTTTTTCTCCTACGCCACAGAAAACTTTCATGAAACATGTGGCACTTGGTCCAGGCTTCAAAGCAAAAACAGGCTTCAGGAAGGAGTATGTGCGGGAGTGGGAGGAAAAAAGAGAAATCCTGTGCTAATGCTCAGAAGCAATGGGGTATAATGAATGGAGTACCAAGCTTGGAGTCAGGAAAACCTGGGTTTGGTCCCACCTCAAACATTAACTAGTTGTATGACCCTTGGTAAGTCTCTTAACTTGAGCCTCGGTACCTGCCTTCTAGTTCTAAGTCCACAACAGTATGAAAGGTCAGGGGAGGGCAAGAAGAAGCAGGATGAGATGAAAGAACAGTTGTCCAGTTTGGCTAGAACATGAAGAGGAGTACTGTGGAACAGAGCTGAGAAGAATAAAGGTTCTATTTTATACAGCATTATTTTTTAGTTTGGTTGTTCCAAGAGTTCTAGAGGCAACATTTTCAAAGCAGGCAAGTATCAACATCTTTAAGTACGTTGAAATTATTTCACTCCCTTATTTGACTTGTTGATATATAAAATGAAAATTTTAAATTTAAACTAAACTGAGAAACATAAAATCATATTCACCTGAAAAATCCTGTCTATATAGGACTGCTCTCTTGTTCTGTTACAAAATACTGTTTTGTTGTTGAAATCTAGATAGAAATAGTCAACTGAATAGTTCAGACCAAAAAAGATATACTTCCACCCAGACACAAATACTAGATATTATGGTTACTAGACAATTTTATTTATATGGTAGAGGAAAAACTCTAGACTTGAAGTCAGAAGAGATTTGAACTCAAATTCCAACTTTAATTGGAACGCCAATTGGAAGTCCCTTCCCCCATCTGTTTCCTCCCCTATAAAATGGTGATGATAATTAATTATACAGGATTGTTTTTGAGAAAGGGATCTGTTCGATGAAGATAGTCATATACATCCAGAGAGAGGCCTGTGGGAACTGAGTGTGAACCACAACACAGCATTTTAACGCTTTCTGTGAATATTTCCATGCATTTTGTTTTCCTTCTTAGGTTGTTTTTTCTTCTTCTCTTTCTAGATCTGTTTCTTGTGCAGTAAGATAACTGTATAGATATGTATACATGTATTGTATTTGTCATATAATTTATCCTATTTAGCATGTATTAGATTATCTGTCATCTAGGGGTGGGGGGTGGGGGGAAGGAGGGGAAAAGCTTGGGGGAAAAAAGTTTTTGCAAAGGTCAATGTTGAAAAATCACTCATATATTTTGTAAATAAAAAGTTTTATATATATAAAAAAAAGAAAGAGAAAGGGCTCTGTTAACCTTACAGTGTTCCAGAAATGTGGTATGAATTTTTATAGAAGGACTCAAGAATAGTCTATTTCAAGAAGAAATAAGACAAGAAGAATATAAGGAAAAGCAAGGGAAGAAAAGTTAAGAATTCTTAAAACAATTCTTCAATTTTAAAAAGTACAAAGCTTAAGAAATCACACAAAGTCAGAAGCTGAAGAGACAAAAATTTAGTTTGTTTAGTCGTCCTTCATTCTTGAGGAGGACCAAAATGACACCATTATATTAGAGTCCAGTTACTGACTGTGACTGATCAGAACAATATGAGCTCAGAATGCTCTGCCTGGCACAGGTCAGGCACAAATAATCACTATGACACTTGGGGTGGACTCTCTAATTTTGTGCATTTCATGTTTCTTCTGAGCTAATTCAATTCTGCTTTGCTCATAGAGCACAGCATCTTCTCTGATAAGGGTACGCCATGCTGGGTGGTCCTGTACCAGGGTCTCCCATGTCCTACAATCAATTCTAAAGTTCTTGAGAGACCTTGAGAGTGTTTTTGCATCCCTTTTTCTGACCACCTTGTGAACACTTACCCTGCTGAGTTCTCCATAAAATCTTTTTAGCAAGCGTACATTTGGCATTCAAACAATGTAGACCTCCACAGTTAAGCTCTCTACAGTAGAACTGGAATACTTGACAGTTGAGTTCAAAAAAGAACCTCAGTGTCTGGTATCTTATCCTGCCAGGAGATATTCAGAATCTTCCTGAGACAATTCAAATGGGAGTGATTCAGTTTCCTGGAATGGAACTGATATACTGTCCAGGTTTCACAGGCATGTAATAATGAGATCAGCACAATGGCTCTGTAGAGCTTCAGTCTGGTAGTCCAATATCTCTCTCCCCTCCCACACTTCCCTTTGGAGCCTCCCAAATACTGAGCTAGTTCTGGTAATGCATGTGTCAATCTTATCAAAGTGGACATCCCTAGAAAGTATACTACCAAGTAAATGCAGCAGCATTCAAAACTTCACTATTTGCTGGTTTTTTGCACCTGGGTTTTTCTGTTAATTGTTAGGCCAAAATTAGCACAAGCAGCAAAGAATCCATACAAAAATGTTGTTGCATCTCAGCTTCAGAGGCTGCATTAAGTGTACAATCATCTACAAAGAAAAAATCATGAATCAACATTCCTTCCATTTTAGTTTTGGCTTGTAGCCTTTTCAAGCTGAAGTGCAATGGCTGACTTTGATTCTATCTTTATCCTCAGTGAAAGTGTTTGATAGCATATGTGAAAAGATCATGCTAAAAAGCATGGTAGTAAGCACATAGCTTTGTTTCACTCCATTGATTATGGGGAAAGCTCAAGAGCATCATCTATTGTCTAAAACCCAGGCAAGCATGCCATTATGAAATTGACATATTATACTGATGAACTTCTATGGGCAATCAAATTTTGACATCATTGGCAATGATTTAAACTCAGGAAGATAAGTCAATGTGTGATCCTAAGCAAGTCACAACTTCTATTTGCCTCAGTTTCCTCAATTACAAGCTGGGGATAATCACAGCACTTTCTCATCATGATTGTTTTAAGGATCAAATGAGATAATATTTGTAAAGCATTTAGTTCAGTATCTGGCCCAAAGTGATTGTTATGTAACTACCTATTCCTTTTCTTCCCCCTTCCTCCCCCTGACTTTAGCCTAGAGCCTAATAACCTTTGTTGAAATCCTGTTATTCCACTTAACATAATAGGATAACAGTTCTACAGCTAAAAGGGAATTTAAACCCTCTAATTTTATAGATGGAGAAACTGATTCCCAGGGAGAGATGTGACCTGTCCAAGGTTGTACAGGTAGTAAGCTATAGAGACAAAATTTCAGTCAATAAATAGTAAGCACCTACTATGTGACAGGCCCTATCCTAAAACCTGGGGACACAAAAAGAGGCAAAAGATAGTTCCTGATCTCAAGGATTTTATCATCTAACTGGTGAGACAATATACAAACGTACAAAATACAGAAAAAATAATTAGCAGGAAATGCATTTAGAGGGGTTAGGAAAGGCTACCAGCAAAAGATGAGATTTTAGTTTAAATTTAAAGGATTCGGACCTGCAATCTGCTTTCAGAGCCATTTCTAGTGTACCACTTTGTCTCCCACTCCAAAACAGAAGTCCCCTATAATTCTAGAGCTAACATCCTGACTCACATCCTTTTTTTTTTTTTTTTTTTGCTTAGGCAACTGGGGTTAAGTGACTTGCCCAGAGTCACACAGCTAGGGAATTTTAAGTGTCTAAGACCAGATTTGAACTCAGGTCTTCCTGACTTCAGGGCTGGTGCTCTAACCACTGCGCCACCTAGCTGCCCCCCTCACATCCCTTAAAGTAGCAGTCTCTGCAATAGGTAAATTATAGATTAGAAGATGGAGGGCTTGGATAGAAGTGTGGCTCTGCCACTTAGAAACTCTGCAGTTCAGGTAGGTAATTTCACCTTTGGGGCTTAAGTTTCTTCATCCTTTGTGTCATCTAAAATTTTGACTCTTTAGAGAATATGGTGTTGCATAATGCAAAACACTCCTGAAAACAGGAACATCCATGCTCCAAATGAAAAATAATCAAAAGATATGGGCTGTAAAATCATGCATATCCTTTCACCTAACAATACTACTACTAGGCATGAATCCCAAAGGAGATTTTAAGGGGAAAAAAAGTGTACATATATATATATATATATATGTAAACTTGTCAAGACAAAAAATTGGAAATTGAAGGAATGTCCATCAATTGGGGAATGGCTGAATAAATTGTGGTGTGCAATTATGACCAAATATTATTGTTCTATAGGAAATGATGAGCAGGATGCTCTCAGAAAAAAATCTGGAAAGTCCTTCATGAACTCAAGCAATGGGATGATCAGCTGTAAATGATTTTGCTATTCTCAGCAGCAAAATGATTCACAACTACTCCGAAGGATTTATGATGAAAAATCCTATCCAGACCTAGAGAAGGAACTGATTGTGTCTAAATACAGATTAAAGCATTCTCTCTTTCAATTTTATTTTTCTAAAAGGTTTTTTGTTGTTGTTAAAACATATTTTTTAAATGTCTTAAATATAACTAGGGAAAAACTTTTTCTTAAAAAAGAAAACAGGAGCATGTGAAAGATTTAATGGTAAAAGGGGGACAGATATTGACTCTAACAGCAGGAATGCAAGACAATTGTTGCCAGATCTGTCCTCCCTCTTTAGCATTATGTACTTACACAACAAACAAATGTTT
This sequence comes from Myrmecobius fasciatus, assembly GCA_023553655.1. NCBI lineage: Eukaryota > Metazoa > Chordata > Mammalia > Dasyuromorphia > Myrmecobiidae > Myrmecobius > Myrmecobius fasciatus. The sequence continues at coordinate 1,057,482 of JAJPUD010000053.1, read as the reverse complement.
CTCAAAGCTTCAAGATAATTTACATGATCCTGGTGCTAGATGTCTAATATATGGAAAGATTTAAAAAGGGCAAATAAAAATTCAGAATGAATTTGAAATAAATATACACACACAGGGGAAGTACAGACCATAGAAAGGGCATACAATGCAAGTTGGGAACACCTGGTAAGGGCAGAGCAGAAATGCAGCCATTTTCCCTAATCCAGGTATGATTGACAACTGGACACATTTCCCCAAGGTGATAGGGGTAAGGTATCAAGTAAATTCTTTCTTGATGAATGTTCCAAAGAAACTTTTTATTTTGCAGGTGCATTAACTGAGTTTATTGTATGATTGATTAACAAAAGAACCAAAAAATGGGCTTATTGTCTTGGCCTGGATGGGGTGGGGTGAAGGGAGGTCTCAATGAAAGACATTTAAATTCTATCTTTTCAAAATTTCACCCACTGAAAGGGACCCACATGTGCATGTTTGTGGCAGCCCTTTTTGTAATGGCAAGAAACTGGAAACTGAATGGATGCTCATCAATTGGAGAATAACTGAGTAAGTTATGTTACATGGATGTTATGGAATGTTATTGTTCTGTAAGAAACATGATGATTTCAGAGAGGCTTGGAGAGACTTGCGTGAACTGATGCTGAGTGAAATGAGCAACCAGGAGATCATTGTACACGGCAACAACAATACTATATGATGATCAATTCTGATGGACATGGCTCTCTTCAACAATGAGATGATTCAAACCAGTTCCAATTGTTCAGTGATGAAGAGAGCCATCTACACCCAGAGAGAGGCCTGTGGGAACTGAGTGTGGACCACAACATAGCATTTTCACTCTTTCTGTTGTTGTTTCCTTGCATTTTGTTTTCTTTCTCAGGTTTTTTTTTTTTTTCCTTGATTCGATTTTTCTTGTGCAGCAAGATAACTATATAAATATATATATACATACATATATTGGATTTAACATATATTTTAACATATTTAACACGTATTGGACTACATGCCACCTAGGGGAGGGGGGTGGGGGGGAGGAAGGGGACAATTTGGAACAGGTTTTGCAAGAGTCAATGTTGAAAAATTACCCATCCATGTTTTGTAAATAAAAAGCTTTAATAAAAAAAATTTTATCCATTAGTGTTCATACATATATGTGTATATATATATATGATACACATACATATGTATATTGTGTGAATATATATATTTATGTGCTTGTTTTTGCACATATACACAAGCAGGTAGATGATAGGTAAATAGAAAAGTCCTTGAGGTCCATTTCCTGCTCTTGCCTACAAAGTGAAGGAGCTGAGCACCTCTTGGTGGCTTATTCAGACACTGATTCAGCTCCAACTCTGCCTGTTCTTATTGGATCTGATAAGGGCCAAGGTACTCTGAGACTGTAGAACTCTTCCTTTTCCCCTCTTTCAATCTCTTCTTTTCTAGCCTTGTAACTAGGTAAGTTATTTACAACATCTGGCAGACAGACATAGTAATGAATAGTCTATCAATGCCTATATGTAGGGGAAAAAAGTTAGAGATAGAATGGGTCTTGAGAAGGGCCACTTCAACCCTCCCATTTTCTAAAAGAGGAAAATAAGAGGGAGGTATCACTGCTTGTGTTTGTTATGTCTGGATTTGAACTCAAGTCCTCTCATTCCAAATTCAGCCTTTTCCCACGCCTTGAACCACAATGGTGACTGAGAGAAAAAGACTTTGTGACTCCATGAATCATTTTAGATACACCCATATGTTTTAAATAGTTATCAGTGATCTTAAAACATGGAAAACAAGGACTGAGACAATGCAGGCAGCAAACAGCTTATTGATATGATATTGATATTGATACATGATGTTGATATGAAGCAAAATTAACTGTCATTTCATTCCTGATTTCCCCAATCTCCAGGAACTGGTTCACAAATGACAATCAAAAACATTCTATGGCTTAAAAGCTTTTGTGAATGGCTTATTAGCTAACCTTCCATGGATGAGCCAGCTGAAGTCTCTTTAAGCTGGTTTCCTGACAAGAGAGGGAAGGTCTGCTACTCAGCTAGATTCAAAGCATTTCCAGCTTATATTTACTTAAGAGGGGTGATTCCATGATCATAAAGGTGGTTTCCCTAGGGTAAGGCTTAGCCAATGCACTCCAGATGAACTGACTCCTTTAATTTCCCCTAAAATTAAAAAAAAAAAAAAAAAGTAAAGCTTTTCTGGCTTAGGATGATCTACCACTTAGCATTCCACTGGCAGCGCCTGTGTGAGTAATTAGATGAGGATCTATCTGATTTCAATTCTTAAGATGTTCATAAAGTTCATGTTTTCAGGGGTTTTGAAAATGCATTGTCAAATATAGCTCAAGTCTTAGTCATGGAAGACACATTACAAGTGTCCTGTGGTCATGAATGTCAGGTCAAATCCTGCCTCTCCTACATAGTAACTGGCAAGTTACTGAACCGTTCAGCTCCAGCAACGTCATTATCACTACATTATAGGTGAGTTGCTATTCTGCAAGGGTGGAAGGAGTTTCTACACTAGATGATATGCATACAATACAATAAAAGCCTATGTAACTTTTCTTTTCTCGCATAAATACATATAATATTCCACTTTGCATTAGCCTTTGCTTGGTTTTGACTTCCATGGAATATCACGTCTCCCCCAGGATAAGCTGACCACCAGAAACCTCATTACCAGGCTAAGTAATTCAGGTTTTGAAACTCCACACCTTCTGAGCTCCCACAATAGCCAAGCTCTTTGACTGGTGGACTGAAAGGTGAGGCTCTAAACTCCCAAAGCCTTTTATCAGAAGTTCTGCTTGGTTTTCACTCCAAGCAATATCATACTCCCCCACTTTTCCCCTTCCTTTTGCATGTCTTCCTCCATGACATTGTAAGCTCCTCAAGGGCAGGGACTGTTTTTTCCTTTTTCTATTTGTATCCCAAGTACTTAGCACAATACCTGGCATTTTGCAAGCACTTAATAAATGTTTATTGAATTGAATAAATATTTATATAGTATACACATTTTACAGATGAAGTTGAGGCTCAGAAGTGACTTTCTTATAGCCATACAATTATTAAGGACTTGTGGATTACCATGGAGGGCTCTTCAGACTCTGCATCTAGTATTCTTCCCACTGCATCACCAAGACTTTACAGACTCCTGGCAGGGTCCTGTAATCAGTACTGTACAGCAGCAGGCAGGGAAGAAGGGAGGGCTCTGAAGATACCAAACCAAAGTGAACTGGTCCCTGTACTAGGGAGCTTACATTCTAAAAGGGGAAACAAGATGCCCACATACAAATAGATATAAAATACCTACAAAACCAATTCAAAGTAATCCTGCAGAGGGGGTGAGAAGGGGAGCAACATGGAGAAGGTGAAACTTAAGCTAAGCCTTAAAGGAATTAGGGATTCCAAGAAAGGAAGGGAAACAGTATTCCAGATATGGGGACAGCCAGCAGAAAAAGCAGTGATGAGGAGAAGGGATACTATGGGTGATGGGGCAGGAGACCTTAATATGTGGAGAGAAATAATGTATAAGGCTGGAAACATGTCAAATGACAGCTCAGACTTGTAAAAGAGAGTCAGGAGGAGTTTATTAAGTAACCTAGTAATAACTTTAACAGTTATCTGGAGATTGGAGTGAAGCCAAATGAAAAGGCAGGGAGACAATTAGGAACTTTGTCATCTATTAGAGATCTTTCATAAATTATGACATTTAAAGATACCTTTTGGGGTACACACCTGAAATTGAATTTCACATTAATAAAAAGTTATGTTTTATTCGAGTAAATGAGAAAGTAACAGCTAGAAAGTAAACTTCTTTGCTAAATGGCATTATCTAGCGGAAGGAAGGTAGCATCTAGAGTCAGAGTCTAATTCAAATTCTTTGTCAGACACTAGTTAGCTTCGTGATCCCAGACAAGCCCCTAAATGTCTGATAGCTTTCTCATCTGTAAAATGGGGACTATAATAATAGCATCTACCTCTCAGGGTTGTTGTGAGAACAAAATGAGGTAACTGTAAAGTGCTCTGCAAACCTCAAGTGTCTCTGCATATAATCATTTGTTCTAATTTTTTAAGGTAGGATTTTAAGATTTTATTTCCCAATACAGAAAGACCAGTAAAAATTCGACAAACTAAGGATGTTGGAAAAATAATTTTAAAATGGGATACCATAATCTTTTACAGCTTTTAAACTGCAGAACTGCTATTTGCATGAGGTGGTCATCTTAAATTACCTATTTCTTTTCTATATAAAGTGAGAATTTTACACACACATCCACACACCCCAATGCAATTTAGCGGAAGCTTTAAAAGTGCTACTCTTGCTCCTTTAGTCTTGGGGGGGGATAAAAACGGCTAATATTAAAATAAAGTATGGGACAAAAATGTCAATGTCAAATTCAGATAGGAAGTCAAGGAAAGGTAAGGTTAGATTTCAAGTAAGTTCCCCATTTGGCATCTCAGAACTCTCCTTATCTCTCCAGTTAATTGTATTTCACATTTAGTCTACCAGGCTAACTTTCATCCCGTCCCGCCTTTAGGGTATGGGTGGGGAAGGTGGGGGATACGGGAATTTGGCAGATCTTTAGCCATGACGTCCAGACAGCAGCACACCAAATTCTTGGATTAAGCTGTGGAAATAGTTTGTATTTTGTATTTGAATTTTTTGGCGGGAAACAAGAAGCATGACGGACTAGGGCTCGACTGCCAATCACAACCTGAGCCAGCCTCCCTTCCCCCGACTTCCACGCGCCAAAATTCTAAACAAGTCACTTCACCTGTTCCCGCTCCCTCCGCCGCCTCCGAGGCGCCGGGACTACAGAGAACTCAAAGAAGTTCCTTCGGAGCCTGGCAAGTCCCTGCAAATCGCAGAGGTTCTCTTCTTCCTCCATCTCCACTTGTTCCGTAAAGGGTGAGACTAGAACTGGCCTTCGAGCCGAAGCGCCGGCGAGGGGCGGGGTCTGCCGCGCAGGGATCCGGAGCGGGCTCCGCTTTCGCCGCGGGGAACTTGTGGCGCCAGAATTCGTAGCGCGGAAGAGCCCGGCGCTGTCGCCGCCTCCTCCCGTTCAGCTCTCGACCCTCGCCGGCCTGGAGGGAAGAAGATGGTGATCCTGCGTAGCAGCTCCGAGCTGCACGGCCGCACCCCGGCCTCGGCAGCTGCGCGGAGTTCGGCCGCGGACGCGGGCGGCGGCAACTTCTCGGACCCTCTGGACTCGAGTTCCGAGTTCCTCACCTTGGAGCCCCTTAGCAGCCGAAGGAGGCAGCTGCGCTACAGCAGCGCCATGGGCAAGGCGGCGGCGGCCGCCACCTCCGCCGCCTCCCCCGCCTGCGTGGTGAGTGCGGCGCTGGCTCCTCCGGCCCGGAGGGAGGGCAAAAGGGAAGCGGGCTGGCTGCCGGCCGGGCACA
>JAJPUD010000053.1:995607-1049451 GCA_023553655.1 Myrmecobius fasciatus | reverse complement strand
GGAAGTTTGAAATAGCTTGTGGGAAGTGAAGTGGGAAATCAATTAGAAATAAAAGAAACTGTCTTGCTGTAGTGAGGGCCCAGGATCTTATCAGCTATTTGTTTTTACTAGGCAGCCCTGCCTCCTAGCTCATTTGGAGCCAGTTTCATTAATCAACTGAGTAGATTACTAATAGACCTTTATTTTGATAATTTTATTAGTTCCTGTTTATTAGTATACTCTATGTATACATGTACTAACAGAAGAATCAAAGAGGGAAATACTCTGGGAGAGCAATTTGGACTCGTAATAAAAAGTCTAAAATATCACCTAATACCTGGAGGAAATTTTTATCCCATGCTCTATTCTGGTCCCTCTTCTCTCTTTTCTGTACACTTTCACTTGGTGATCATCATTTTATAAGTTAACTTACCTCTTTGTAAATGACTCCTAGACCTTTCTTTTTCTATCCAGCCCTAATTTTCCCTCCTGAGGTCTTTTCCTAGATTACCAGCTGCTTTTCATATCTTTCAAACTGAAAGTCCTGTATCTCAAAGATTCTGCTATTGTGTCCTTTTTCCACTCTTCATCCTATATAGACAGCAATTTTCTGCTTCTACCTTTTTCAGTTTCCTTCACATCAATTACATTTGTCCTCTTAATACCCAAGCCCTACCTTAGGTCAAGCCCTTGTTGCTTCTCAGCTGGCTTTTCTGTACCGATGGCTTTCTAACTTATTTTCTACACTCAGATGCCAAAGTAATTTTCCTTCATTTCAGATCTGATCATGCACTCCCTACTTAAAACTATTATTGTCTGTAGGTTCAAGTAAAAACTCTTCTTGCTTTTTAAAGCTCTTTAGTCTCTCCCAAAACTATTACACAGCTTTGTTAATTACTCTACTTTTTTTCTTTAAGCTTCCTAGACAAACTGACTCACATGTGTTCTTGCACTATTTTGTACTCTTGCACAGGCCACATTTCTGTAATACTAATCTCTTTCCTCAACTTGTGGGATCTCATTTCCTTTTAAGACTCAGCTCAAGTACTTGCCTTACACTTGACATCTCCCTCTCTCTGCTGGTATTTTCCCTCCTTAAACTATTTAGTCTTCTGCATTTATCCTGTATAATCTTAAATATATAAGAGATGTCTGACCCCAGGACTCCACCATCCCAATCTCTCTTTAACTATGTTGGCCTTCACTTTACTTTTCTAAAAGATATTGGACTAGGTGATCTGTAAGAGCTCTTTCCTGCCCTAAATCTATGGTGCTATAATCATTCTCTTTCACTTACATCCTTTCTTACTCTGATTCACAAAGCTTATGTCACTGGCCTCCTCTGACTCATATTTGCCAGGATCAAATAAAATCTCTGGCATTTAAAGCCCTTTGCCATATGCTTGAATTTAACTTTGTAACCTGTACATTACTTCCATCCAGGCACTTTTGTGACTAAAGGCAAATGGGTTTTCTTACTGTCCCCTATATAGGATACCCCGTGTTTTAGATTCTGTACAAGCAGATCACCTCATCTTTGACTATTAGTCAAATTCCTTGTTTCTTTCAAAGCTCAACTCCAACTACCTCCTGTATGAAGCCCCAATTTTTCCTCCTTCCCCAAATCAGTTTATTTTATGTAGTTAATATATTTAGCATATTTAAATGAACATCACAACACCACATTTATTTCTGCTCCTAGGATTGTTAAAAAGAATAAGTAAGTGTTTAACAAAATTTGCTTAGCTGATCTGAGTTTACAAATAGCTCTGTATTGAGTTGTTTTTTTGGGTTTTTTTTTTTTGTTTGTTTGTTTTGTTTGTTTTTTTTTGCTTTTTGCTGAGGCAATTGGGGTTAAGTGACTTGCCCAGGGTCACACAGCTAGGTTATGTTAAGTGTCTGAGACCAGATTTGAACTCAGGTCCTCCTGACTTCAGGGCTGGTGCTCTATCCACTTCGCCACCTAGCTGCCCCTTTATTGAGTTTTTTAAAGTAGATTTTCTCCAACAATTACACTTCTTTTTTTCTTTTTTTTTAATCTTGGGCTTTGGCAAGGAACCTAGTTATTTTTATGTAGATATGGTAGGCATGAGAGTACCTTACTTGAACATTTATTTTTTTGTAGGGTTTTTTTTAAAAACATTGTCAATTTTGTTAAATTCATTTTAGAAATTAAACTTTAAAGTAGTCAGTAAAGGGTGATTTCCACAAGAGCTGGGAAATTCAAATAATACCAACATTAGTCAGAATGCTAATGCTACTTAAAGAGAAACAGTAGTTCTTAACCCAATCTGTAAACTTGGATTTTTAATATTTTGGTAACTGTTTTGATATAATTGATTTCCTTTGTAATCCAGTGTGTTATATGCATTTAAAAACATTCAAAAAAGGGTTACCAAACTGTCAGAAGTTCATGACCCAAAAAAAGGTTAAAAACACCCATGGTCTCAAGTTTTGAATTTTTATAAAAATAAATGTCATTTGAAATGAGTCACTAGAGCTTATTTTTGATCTATTAATTAGAAATATTACTAACTTTTCAAGTGCAACTACTGATATCCTATACTAAATTGAATATAACAACTAACTATGCTTACATAACAAATTACGAATCTAAAGCTGATTATTATAGTCACTAGAGTTCAGGTTAGCATTTTGAATTGTTATTGAATCCAGGATTCTAGTTGATTTCACAAAAAGGTTTTTTGTTATCAATGTTGTTAAAAGACAAAGTTTGGAGTAAATTTTAAGAGAATGATATTTAAATATTCATACCAACTTCACAAATTGGGGGAAGGGTTTGTTAAAACTTAATTTCTTGATTCTGAGCCATTTTTACTGTTACCTCAGTTAAATTAAATGGTTAATGACACAGATAAGGTTTTAGTTTCATCACCTAAAATTTGCAAAGTATATGTGAAATCACTTTTTTTAATTTCAAAGTCTGTTATTCATGTTTGTCATGTAAGAAATTTTAATAATTAAAATGGTCTTTCAATTCAGCTCAGGTATCTTGATATATTTTCCATTGTTTCTTACTCCTAAAAGCATGGCACAGTGAAAGAATGTTGGAACCCTCCCTCTTGCCACTGTCTGTGACTGGGCAGTTCACATCAGTGAGCCTCAGTTTTTTCATCTAAAAATGAAAGGACAGAACTAGATGGCTCCCTTCTAGCTTTTAAATATATGATCTTATGAGAGAGTGACAGGAACCAAACTGTCAATAATGAAATTAGACTAGCCAAAATCAAATCCTATCTCTGCCTTGATAAAAGACATTTTTCACTTTATCTATAGTCAAAATAAAATAATTCAATAAAAATTAAAACACTAATAGTTTTAGCTGGCATTTATATAGGCTTTGGAAAATGTTTTATACATTCTCATTTGATTTTCACAATAAGCCTTGTAAGGTAGATATTCCCATTTTAGAGATGAGAAAAATAGAAGCTGAGACAGGTAAGTTCTGTGTTAAAGGGGAAATGCATAAGGAATGAATACTTGACAACTTTTTGTTTAATTCTCACAATGATTCTGAGAGGTAAGTGCTATTATCCCCTTTTCACAACTGAGGAAACCAAGGCAGACAGCTTGTGATGTATGTACACCCAAGACACATAGCCAGTAAGTGTCAGAACTCAGATTGTCCTAATTCTAGATTCAGCAGTTTACCCAGTGCACTACCAGCTGCTTCTAATATAACTAAAACATCAATAGAGAAGAGACAGTGTGTTAGAAAAAAGAGCACTTGTAATTTGGAGCAAGTAGGCCTGAGCTTGATGGCTCTGTAAATCTTGGGTATGTCACCTTTACCTCTGAACATCATTAGTAAAGTAAATAAGTAAAGTAATTTAATAAAAAGAAAATAAGTCAAATAGAGATAATAATGCCTTTAGTGTGTATTTTAAAGGATTGTTAATGAAGGTCAAATGAAATAAGATGAGTTTGTTTTGTAGACAGGTCTTAAATAAGGGTTATAAATGTCAGCTATTCTGACCACTCATCCTCCTGGGGGAAGTTAGTATATTTGTAATTCAATAGAAGACTGGCAAAAACTAGTTTCCTCCCTAAAGGAAAAGCTTCAAGTGATTGGCTCTAACCTCTAGAGACCATTTATTCCCTAAATTTCCCATATGTCAGATTTGAAGTAAATGAAGATTTCTTTAAACTTGGTAAAACTGAACTCAAAATTTGGAAAGCATTCCATTGTTGTACTTTGTTTTAGTCATAAAATGCAATTTTACTAGAATTTTGTAAGAAAATCCAGGTGTGATCCAGTGCTTTAGTGTTCTTTTGGATGTCCTTATCAACTCTGAAATGTTGTGATAACACATTTTTGTCAAATATACTACCTAATCTCATGGGATGGTCACTGAGAGAATCCCTGTCATTTTGAGAGAGAGAGAGAGAAAATCAAGTCCCTGCTGTATAACCTAGGCACTTTACAAAATAATTTATTATGAGCCAGGTTTGAGTAAATGAAATTTTTCATTGATATATTTTTTTTTAACAAGATGTCCAGGTGAAACATAAATGCAATTAGCTTAATTGAAATCAGCTATTAAAAATCCTTGAAATAGAATTAAATGGGTGGGTATTTACTTGAGTTCTTTTGTGTGATTGTGGGAATATGGTAAGATTCTTTTAATTTATATCAGTGAAACGTCACAGTATTTTAGGGTTGTTTAATAAACTTTTTAAAAAAAATTTTCAGCTTTCAGTGGTATTTTTGATAGGCACTAAATTCATTACTTAATTATAAACTATTAATATTTCTGAGGGACAACCTCAGATCTTTTTTTTATTAGGAAAAGGTGGGTTTTTAGGTATAATAGTTATGTTATTGTCTCTTTTTTAATTCTTCTTAAGACTCGTTCTTCAGTTAAGGAAGTTGAAAGTTTCAGTACACATGCATTAAGATCATTGAGGAAAACAGAACAGCATTCTTCAGACTCTAGTTTTGACAAGAATATGGAAATATCAAGTGATACAACTAATGGAAGACATTTTACAAGGTACCTCCATAGATTGAATATGAACTAATTTAAAATGATTTGCTTCTGTGACATTCTCAAATGCTTGCATTATCAAGATAACAGTATTTAGCTTGCTCCCATAATTCAATTGTGGTCTTTATTGAATCCAAAAGTTACTTATCTTTCATGAATTTCTTTTGGTGGTGATACGTGTAGTGGCAGAACTAACATATGGCCCATTCTTTTCTGTTATTCTCATCTAATAATGTTATTTTTTTTCCCCAAAAAATGGGAGTGTGAGGGGATAGCTATAGCAGTTCCATTTTTGGAACTGACTATAGTTTTTGCTTCTGCTTTTTTGCCTTATCACCTTTATTCAAAATCTTTATTCCAAATTGGGTTGTATTCAGGAATTTCTCACTATATATATCATATCATTGCTAAAAATTTTATCTTGGTATACTTGACAAAGTGGTTTTTTCCTAGCCTGGTTTAGGTTATCTCTATTTTAGGATGTCATGTAACGATGTCTGGCACATGGGCTCTTAATAAATAATTGTTAATTTTATCTTGTCCCATTAGAATATAAACTCCTTAAGATTGTTATCTTTCTTGCTTATATGTGTGTCCTTGGCTCAAAAAAATGCAGTAACTCACAAATGGTTTTAGACCATCTTCATTTTGACCAAGTTTGTTTCGGGTTTACTTTGCTACCACAAAAAAGTTATTTGAATTTTCTAAAACAGCTCTATCTACATGTTAAGGAAGTTTGACTTCCTGGCTTAGTTTTTTTTTTCTCAATTTCAACTACTGGTTTCTTGTTAGGAAACATGCATATCATGCATAGTGATGCTCCCTTCATTCAATACCCTAACTTCTTATTTCCTAAATCCATTTAAATCAAATGGCCTAAAACTCCAGATTATAACCTACTAACATTGGGTAATGTTCCCAACTCACCTACTCAAAAAAAAAAAAAATCCTTTATCCTGGGCCTTCTTTTCTTCCCACTGTACTAGCTCATTTGACGTTCTTATCAGTTCCATTGGTTCTGTTATCCTGATGCAGATAATTCCATATTTATATATTGAACCCTAGTCTCTCAACTGATATTCCCTCATCACCAACAGCCTTTGGAACATCTTTAATGGGATGTCCCATAAGCATTTTAAACTCATGTCCAAATCAGAATTTCCCCCACTCCAGCTCATTCTTTTTATAAGGGCATAGCCATCCTTCTAGTAATCCAAATTGTACCATCTTTGTTATCCTCAAATACTCATATATCCATTCTGTATGTATCTTTCCTCTTGTGAATCCTCAATATTCCTTACATATATCCTTAGATTAACTCTCTACTAGCCAGGAACTGTGCTATGTACTTTACTTACATCTCATTTGATCCTCGAAACAACTCTGGGAGGAGGTGGTGGGTATTACTAGTATTATCCTCATTTTACATTTGAGGAAACTGAGGCAATAACTTGTCCAAAGACAGTGTCTAAAACTGATCTTTGAATTTGGTCTTCTGACTTGAGGCCCCAACATACAAGTATTTTTCTGGTTCCCCTCTGTTGCCTTCTCCCCCATTTATACTGTAAATATATCTCGCATATACATAGTTATTTGCATATTGTTTCCTTCATTGGATTGTGAGCTTCCTAATAGTAGGTACTAGATTTTTGTTTTTGTATCCCTATCATTTAGCACAGTGCCTGGTACATAATAAATACTTAATAAATGCTTTTTGATTGATTTATCTCAATGTTAAGCCCAATAGTTAGAGCATTGGATCAAAATGTATAAATGGATTTTTATGATTTCCCTCCTCCCTCCCCATAATTCATCTTTGGACTTTAATACAATGGCACTAATACTTATTAACCTTTAGTAACTTTGGAAATTAGAATTAAATGGAATTAAAATGGAAGTTTTTAATTGGAATTAAGGTGGGGTGTGTGTGTGTAGTTATTTTGTATTGTTCTAATACATTTTTCTCATGTAGGCAGTTGGCCAGACAACAGGCTGATAATAAAAAAAATGAAGATTGTAAAGAAGGTAATGTTAGAGAACATGTTTCCTGAATTTGATAATAAAGTTATTTAATTTTGCATATTTCATTTGAAATCAGCTTGTACTATGCTCAGTAATAAGCATGGCAGTGCTAACATATTTAATATTGGATTTATAATATTTTTCTATTAACATTACACAATATTCTTGTTAGTATAATGTATGAATTAATGTTTTTTTAAACTTTTTGTGCTTTTCTGAGACTATGTTAAATGTCTTTGAAGTGTATTAACAGCTATTAAAACCTACACATGAAGTAATTTTGAGAGTCAAAGACTGAATAGACAGAGTACTTTTAATTGACTTAAAATTGTTATAAAAAATTTAAGAATTCTTTTTTCTATTGTAGGTTTAGCAAGATATTATAATTTCAATATTCAAAAATAGTACTTTTAAAATTGCATCTTCATATCAGAGCAGTTACTATTCTCACTGTTTTTTATGTGTACGTAGCTTCTCCAAAACAGGCTAGTGCAGAAATTTTTAAACTTAATTATACACACACACACGTATACCCCTTTAACGTGCCCGTGTCCTATACACATATTTTATAGACAAAGTGATTCCAGTTACTCGGTCATTGAGGACTAGAAATAACGTTCAAACTACGGAGCATCTTCATGAAGAAAATGGTGATGTAGAAGTTCGCCGAAGTTGTAGGATCAGAAGTCGTTATAGTACTGTGAATCAGTCTGTACTGTTTGACAAACTTATAACAAAGTAAGTAAACATGAAGATACCAAAAAGTTCCCTGTTAATTTACTGTTAGAAGTAATTAATTTATTCTTTTCAGATTAAGAAAGAAGTAAATATATGAGTTTGAATTATTACTGTAACATCTGTGAAATTTAGTTTTCCTATTACCACATTTAAATTTAACAATTAGCATATTTTTCCCCTTAGCTTATCACAACTCATGAATTTTTATTAGGTTAGATTTTGGAGGCACTCAGTAAATTAATAGACAAAATGGTCAAATAAGTTCTTAATTAAAATACACTTTGGTTTTATCTATTTTTAGTTACTTTTAATATCTCACCAATGGTGTTCTCAAATGACTTTTTCACAATACTTTAAATTTAATTTTTTTTTTTTTCAAATCTTTTTTCCTTCTTATCTCCCCTTTCCCATGCGGGGGGGGGGGGGGGGAGATGAAAAATAGAATCTTTGTGACAAATAGTTGTGCAAAACAAATTCCCACATTAACCATATCTTTAAAATAAATCCGATTTTTCACCTTGAGTGTATAACTTTTCTGTTAGGACTACTAGCATGTGGTATCAACGATCTTCTAGGATTGTGTTGGTCATTGTATTGATCATAGTTCTTAAATGTTTTGAAGATGTTTTTCTTTACAATATTATGTAAATTGTTCTCTACAGTTTGCTTTTTTTTCTTTCATATTAATCTTTCCAGGTTTCTCTAAAACTCATTTTTTTCTTTGTTTTTTGTTTTTTTGTTTCCTATATAATGTTCCATTACATTCATGCATGTTTTGCATTTGTTTTCGTAATTGTGGTGCTAACCTATTTTCATATGAACTGTAATTTTTTTTTTAATTAGCACTGCTGAAGCTGTATTGCAGAAAATGGATGATATGAAAAAGATGCGTAGACGTCGAATGATTGACTTGGAAGACTTGGGAGTATTTAATGATGCTGAAGAAGTAATTAATGTTTACATTTTCCCTTTATGTAGAATTAGTAAAACTCAGTTTAATTTTATGCATCATCCTTTTTTGATAAAATATTCAAATCCTTGAGTGCATCACTTAGGGTTCTTGGCTTACCTCTTCACTTTTCTGTAAGAGAGGTATTGAGAATTTCTTATTTTTTGCAAAAAATACTTGAGGTATAAGTTTAATTAAATCAGTCTTATGTATTGGCTTTGTCCACATTCTTTTTATCCATTTACTAGCTATTATAATACTTAGGTCAGTTAGCTTCTTCAGGTCTTTAAAATAACTTATTGATACCTTCTATATCTATTTTATCCTGCTACTATGAAGAGTAAATGAGGTAATGCATATGAAAATACTTTAAACCCTAAAGTCTAATTGCGAGGCATTATTTTACTTAAGAAAATGTTGAGATTGGGGAATTGGCAGTTCTTGATAGCAGCAAGGATTATTTGTAAAATACACTCAAGATGTCACAGTGCTCTAAAATTGCTTTGAAGCCAATAACAACTTTACCAAAAATTGAATATAAAATGATAACACCCAGGGGCAACTAGATGGCCCAGTGGATAGAGAACCAGGAAGATGGGTAGAGAGTCAGGAAGATCTGAGTTCAAATCCAACTTCAGATATTTACCACTTGCTACTAGCTGTGTGATCCTGAGCAAGATACTTAACACTGGTTGCTCTCAGAAAAAGAAAAGAAAAAAAGGACAACACCCAGATATGAAAGTTTGTATGACTTAACATTTGTGAAAAGATATAAAATAGTTCTAACATTACCTTCTTTTAAGTAAGATTCAATTTTATAGACTTCTGTGTTCAAACCACATAAAAAGCATTAATAGTTTTCATTTAAATAATTTCAGGAAAATCTTGATATGTACTCTAGAGGAAAGCAAAAAAATGTTCAAAGAACTGATGAAGAAACCACTGATAATCAGGATGGCAGTGTAGGTAAGTACTCTTGGTTGAATTTTTTTTTTTTTTTCTTAAATAGGAAGCAACTTTTTTTTGGTGGGGAAATTATATTCCTTGTAACACTTGGAGACTTAAGCAAATCAAAAATTTTTATCATAATACAAAACAAAGAAAGTTATATAGAAATGATACTTAGCTGCTTAAGAAAATGCTTTACTATCAAACATAACTCAGTCACAGATTACATTAATTTAAAAAACATTTTTTAAACCAATATTATTTAATAAAGCTGATTTCCTCAGCAAAGAATTAATATATACTATATAGCCTTTTAATGTGGGGGGGGAGCTGTTGATAATTTGGGTTTTTGAGAATTAAGTTTAAAGATACCTTAATTTCTGTCAGCTAGAAGCTAGTTTATATTCTGTTGAAACTGCTCAAATAACAATGGAATTTTATTTTGGATGGAAATTTCAAATATTAAATTAGATCATTTATTCTTGATTATCTTAATATTTGATTTTTTTGTTATTGAGTAGTCTAATTTATGCTTGTTGAAACAGTTTATTTTTAACATAAGACAAAAATAAAATTGTTTTTAGTTAGGCAAGTGGTTCAAGACACTTGTAAAATCTAATAATATTCTAAAATAATACTATCCTAACACTAAGAATTGGATTGATGAAAAAGAAACTGATGAGGGGCAGCTAGGTGGTGCAGTAGTTAGAACATGGGCCCTGTAGTCAGGAGGACCCAAGTTCAAATTTGGCCTCAGACACACTACCTGTGTGATTCTGAGCAAGCCACTTAACCCCAATTGCCTAACACCAAAAAAAAAAAAAGGAAACTATGCTTAGCAGTTATAGAAATAGTTGCTAGTAGGTAGAATATCTTGATGTATTTGTTTGTTCATGAGCTCTAAAAATGGTGAACCTCAAATTTAACTGTTAAACAACTCCTTAAAAAAACCCTAGAATTTACACATGGTTTATTGTAACTACTTTAAAGAATCCAATAAAATAAGTCTAACTTATAGGTCAAAAAAGCTCAGTAAATTTTACAAGTACTACTTTAACAATATTTTTAAAAAGTGACTGCATCATAGGACTGCATCCATACTGATAATATTAGTATTTTGATAATATATATTGAATAATGGTAATTTTTTTACATTTCCTTTTTAGTGTACTTCTTTAGTTGAGTTTAGAATGTACATCGTTCTGAAAATCTATAGTAGTACAAAATAGCCGAGCTAGATTATTAAAATATGACTTGAGAATAGTTGGGAGGTTGCTTTATTTTCCTTATTCTGCCTACATGCTCCATCTCTTTTTTTAAAAAAAAAATTACTTATCCTTTGGGTCTTCTTTTTATATCCTCTTGTATCTGTATTTTTTCCCTTTCAAAGATAGCTATTACCATATAACAAAGAATATTCTTGGGGGAAAAACAGCAAAATATCAATATGTAATTTAAAAAAATCTGAGAATCTATATTTCACAACTCAGCTTCCTACTTCTGTAAAGATAATAGGGGAAATATTTTCATATGTTTAATCTCAAGTCATACTTGTTCTTGGTGATTTTGCAACATTTATTTTTGGTTGTTTTGTGACTTATTTTTGTGACTTGTTATAGTCATTCTGTTTTGTTTTCTTGGTTCTGCTTATTTCATGCTTCATCAGTTAATGTAGTTACACATTTTTCTGTATTCATCATATTTATCTCTTCATAGCAAAATAATATTGAATTACATTTATGCACTGTAATTTGTTTCCCAATATATGGTCATTTTTTTGTTTGTTTCTAGTTTTTTTCTACCACAAAAAAAAATGTTAAAAATATTTTATTATAATGGGACTTTGCTTCTTAATGACCATCATAAGGTACCTCTGGATCAAAGATTTTATCTACTTTATAATGTCAAATGGCTTTCCAAAATGATGTACTAATTCATAACCCCCCTGGTAATGTACCAATACAATCTATCTTTCCACATCCTTCTCCAGCTTGACTTATTCCTACCTTTTGTCATCTTTGCCATTTTGCTGAAGGTGTGAGGTAAAAACTCATGTTTTGATTTGTTTTTTTGTTTGTTTTTTAAGTTCATTGCTGTGCTAGTCCAGATTTTGTAGTATTGTGTCCAATCAATGAAGAACTTCCAACTGAACATAGCTAACTTATTTTTTGCTAAAACTATTGAATCTGTGATTCATATTTTTGGGAGTTTTTATTTTAAAAGAACTTTATTGGCATTTGGACCTTGGTATAGGGAAAACAAACCAGTTTAGTTAGTAAACAACCATAGCTGGTCAGACTTTCTCAAAGCTGTACACAAAATTAGATAATTATTTCTTTTAATGAATAGGCTGGCTTGTATGTTATAACTTCTGCAAGACTGATTTTCATAGTTAATGGTAAAGTTCTAAGCAAGACAATCCTAAATTTGACTAACATGTTAAGTTGTCTTGTATATAATTTGTTAAGCATCTGCTACGTATGGACTTACAAACTGTTAAGTGCACTGGGGATACAAAAGACTTCATACTTTGAAGAAGCTTATAATCCAATGGAAAAGACAAAATGCAAACAAGCATATAGAAAGCAAGGTATATGTAAAATAGGGGATAATTAAGAGGGATTGGAAAAGGCTTCATGTAGATGACCTTTTTAGTTGACACAGGAAACTAAGAAGGTCGGTAATAGAAACAGAAGGGAGAACATTCCAGGCATGTAGGATAACTAGAGAATATGCTTAAGTAGAGAGACAGGGTGTCTGGTTCCATGGAAAAGGAAGGAGGTCAATCTCCCTGGTTTGAAGAGTACATGTTGGGGGGAGTAAGGTATAAGAAACCTGAAAGGGTTAGAAAGGGCTAGATTTTGAGGGGCTTTTAATGCCAGAAAATGTATTTCCCCTTGGGGATAATAGGGAGCTGGTAGATTTTGAGTAGGGAAGTAACATGATTAAACCTACTTTTTAGGAAAATCACTTTAGTCGCTGAATGGAGATAGATGGATTGGAGTAGGGAAAAACTTCAGGCAAGCAGACCCAGCTTGCAGGCCATTGTATTACATTGTGTAGTAGTCTAGGCATAAGGTGATGAGGGCCTCCATTAAAGACGTGGCAGTGTTGGGAGAGGAGAGGTATTTGTGATGTTAGTTACAATGGTGAAATCAAAAAGCCTTAACTTGGGGGGGGATGAGGAATCTGTGATGATTCTGAGGTCCTGGGAGGAATGTTGTCTTCAGTTCTGTTTGGACAGATTGAGTTTGTCTACTAGACAACTTAGTTCTAGATATCTTTTTTGTTTTGCTAAGGCAATTGGAGTTAGGTGACTTGCCCAGGGTCACTCAACTGGGAGGTATTAAGTGTCTGAGACCAGATTTGAACTTGGGTCCTCCTGATATCACCAGTGCTCTATCACTGTGCCACCTAGCTGCCCCCAGTACTAGATAACTTAAAACGCAATTGGAGATCAGTAGGAAGTTTGGGCAGGATGGGTAGATTTGAGAATCTTCTGCATAAATATGATAATTAATTCCATGGGAGTTGATGGTATCACCAAGCAAGATAGTATAGAGGAACAAGACTAGAGGACCTGGGAGAGAAACCCTTAGGTTCTTATGATGAGAGGATATAACCTGAGGAGGATTCAGCAAAGAAGACAGAAGGGGGGGGAGTAGTCAGGAAAGAACCAGGAGTGGAGAGAGTAATATCCTGAAAACTTAGATAAAAGAGATATCAAGGAGGGTGATCAACAGTATGAAAAGCTGGAAAGATCAAGGAGAATGAGGATTGAGAAAAGGCCACTGGATTTGGCAAATAATCTTGTAGATTGGTTCTAAAAATGTTTTCTTTGGGTGTCCCTTATTGCTCTCAGCCTAAAATATTAGTAGTTTTAATAATAACCAAAATTAGCAAGAGTTCTAAAGTATAAGACAAATGGGAAGATAACTCCTCTCATTCTGTTACAGCCATGATATATGTTGTCAAAGGTGTCTCTATATGCCTATCATGGTCTTGGATTATTTGAACTTGTAACTAAGTAGTGTTTTTTTTTTTGTTTTTTTTACTTTGGTGTTGGCAGACCACTGAGTTATCTAACAAACTCCCTTCCATCTGCTCAAAAAACTTCGTTTACGTTTTTATTCTAAAAGTAAGGTATTCTTGATTATAGAATCTTCTGAAGAAGGTGAAGATCAGGAAGATGAAGATGAAGACGAAGATGAAGATGGTGATGGAGAAGAAGATGAAGATGGAGAAGAAGATAATCAAAAACGCTATGATCTTAGACAAAGGAAGACTGCTGTACATTACCAGGCACCCTTGGAAAGTAAGTGATGGGGTGTGGGTGTTAAACAGAAGGAATATTGTTATTAACTTTTGCTTGTAGTTCAGTGCTAATCTTAGTTGTTTTTTTTCAATGACTCCATTATAGGAAATACTTTTTTGTGTGTGTGAGTTATAGTTTAAAATAGCCTTTTTTAGCCAGCAGTTGAATCTCTTCCAAAGTAAGTTAGATGCTACAATATAAATGTGTTCTTACTTTAGTCTTAAATGGATTGCTTTATAGGATATAATATGAAATACAATCCAATGTTTTGAAATGCCGTTTTGCTTTTTTAGATTGAGTATTCATGTCCGTTTTTCATTGATTGGCATGAACAAAACTACCTTTCCCCTATCTATTTCAATGCTTGAAATTTTAAATCATTTTAGAATAAAACTTCTGGGGCAGGTGAAATAAAACTGTTAATTCTACTCTACAATAATGTTTAATTTTTAACTAAGGAAGCAATTTATGGATAATTCAAGTCCAAATATTTTGTAACTTAGAACTTTTTCAAATTTTAAATAGAACCTCGGCACCAGAGAAAACCTAACATGTTTTATAGTGGCCCAGCCTCTCCTGCAAGGCGAAGATACCGATTTAGTTCTGCAGGACCAAGAAGCCCTTACTGTAAAAGGATTAACAGGTACCGATTTGTCTCCAAAACTATGAAAATATATTTGGTATAGTCATAGAATTTTAGTTATCCAAAAATTTTTGAATAACTAAACTATTTTTGCACCTTACACAAGAATTTTCCAGATAGCAGGAGTTCTTAACATAGATTCTATTGATGGGATACAGCTTTAAGGGACAATGTGGAAGTAGCCTTGAGGCCACTAGGTCTTAACAATGCTGGAGTTCCACGGATAGTGTTGGCTACCAGATACCAATCTGTTGTTCTGTGATAACAGGATTTCTAAGACAAAATGGGTGGGATACTCTTCCATTTTTACCTTTAAAATATATAATTCAGTATTGAGGGACATAATAAAAATTGGCATATCAGAGAGATGAAATACCTCTATCCTTTATTTCTCTATCCTTTCCTATAAATTTATCTTCTTGCTCCTGGTTCTTTGCTAATGCATTTTGGAATTTAACCCATTGTTGATGGCATAATAAATCTTTGCTCCTTAAGTTGGAAACTGAGTTTGTGAATTTTTACCATACCTGCAACACTGTCCTGGGGACCCTAACTTTTTTGGGGTATCATTTATCCTCAGCACTCTGAAGTGGTTTTTAAAAAATATTTCAGTATTTATAGTAGTGTAGTATTAGTTTTTATATTAGTCCTATTTGTGCATTTAAAAACATTTTGAGAAGGCAATAGTTGTCTTTACTAAATTGCCAAAGGGTCCATGAGCCAATCATTGATTAAGAACCCCTGCTCTGCCGTATTCCTGATGATTATTTTTCTGTATAAGCACTCCTGTGAGGGAGGCTTGCTGCTTTGCTAAATAACTAAGCCATCATATTTAGCTGATGTCTACCTCCTTTAATTTTACCCTCTAGAAGAACATATAACTATTCTTTTTCAGGACTTAAAATGACTGCCTTTCAGATAGATATTCAAAAGCCATCATGCATCCCTCTAAAGTGTCCATTTCTCTAAAATGATCGTCTTAAATCCTTCAGCTTTTCATTATATAATATGACTAGCATGACTTTGCTAATTTGTTTTTAAATTGTTAAGTTCTCAAAAAGTACCTCCAGGTATTGGATGATAAGTATGATCTAAAGATTATAGTGGTATGTACTCCCTTCCTTAAGCTGGATATAGTATTTTTTAAATGCTGGCTACTGTTGTAGTAGCTCTTTTTCTGGGATGTGATACTGTTGGCTCAATGAGTTCTCTCTCATTGACCTCTGGAGTCTATTGGATTATCATTCTTCAGTTCAATAAATGTGTTACGTATTTACCCTGTGCCAGGCTCTGTACTAGGCACCATGTATATATGTATTAAAAAACAGTTCCACCTCAAAAATATATAGCATAAATGTAAAATGAATACAAGTATGCAGAAAGTAATTAGATACAAGATAGTTTGGTGGAAAGACAATAGTAGTTGGAAAGGATCAGGAAGGGTTTCATGCAGAATACAGTTCTTGAACTACATCTTAAAAGGAAAAGAAGTTATGACATGTAAAGAAGTGATACATTTTAGACATGTTAGATGATAAGTTATATGTGAAGAATAGAGGTCAGTTTGGCTGGTAGCTCAGAAGAAAAGGGAGAATAATGCCAATGAGACTAAAGTTATGTAGGGTTTTAAAATCTAAACAGTTCATATTTTATCCCAGATACAGAAGAAAGCCACTAGAATTACATAAGTAGTTCATCAAGAAGCATTTATTAAGTGCTTGTTATATTTCAGGAGCTGTGCCTAAGCATTAGGGACACAGAAAAACAGAAAGCAGTCTGTTTTCAAGGAATTCAAAGTTAAATGAGAACATGCCAATAACTTTGTATATACAAATGGGGAAATGACATGGTTGAGTCTGTGTTTAAGGAAAATTACTTTGTAGTTTGTGTAGCATATGTCAAAATGGTGAGAGACGTGAGGTATAGAAATCAAGATTGTATTTATTTGGAGTTCATATAGGTGAGGAGGGCCTGAACTACAGCCATTGCTGTGGGAATGAAGAGAAAAGGTCAGACATCAGGGCTATGAAGGTAGCAGAAACTGCTGAATATGCCTGTTGACAAAATATGTGGGTAAGGTAGAATAATGCAGATATCAATGCCTTTGATAGAAATAAGGGATTTTGGAAGAGAGGGAAATATTGGGGGAAAGGTAGTATAGATGGGGATTGTGGGCAATTGGTGATGTGAGACAAAAGCTCAGCAAAGAGATGAAGCTGTATGTTTAAATTGGGGAATCATCTGGATAGAGTTGATTACATTTATGAAAGCTAACAGGAATATCAAGAAAAAGAGCCTGAAGCTAAGAATTCTTGACCTGGGGGACCAGCAGCCTCAGATTTCATCTGATTTGTGAACTTGAAAGAGGAAAAATTGTCTTCATACTAACTTCTGACTGAAATGTGACGTTAATAGCAATTATGAAGTTTTATTTTTTTAAATTTCTTCTGAAATATGTATAGGCTTCATGAGAATACCAGAGGGGTCTGGAACACAGAAAAGTTAAGAAACTTTAGAGAAGAGAAGCTGACCTATGACAGAATCTTAGCAAATACCCATTTGGTGGTGGTGGTGGTAGAGATGATGAGCTAGCAAACAGAAACAGGAAAAGAAGAATTTCACATATACCTAAAAGAAGAACAGGGTATCCGGGATAGAATGGTCAACTGAGCTGGACTCTGAAAGATCAAGAAAGATAAGGACTGAAGAAAAACCATCAGGTGGTTTGATCATTAAGAGATCAGTGGTAACTTTGGAGGGAGCAAGAGCATTTGAGTAAGGAGGTCAAAATCCAGATTGCAAAGGGTTGAAGAGTGAGGACAGGAAGTTAAAACAGTAAATGTAGATAACTTTTCCTTTTTTTTTTTTTTGTCCTATTTTTTTCCCTCTAGCTAATTAATTTTTTATTAAAGCCTTTTATTTACAGAACATAAAAATAATTTTTCTACATTTACCTTTGGAAAAATTTCTTTTTGTTGGAAATTTTTCCCCTGCTCCCCACCCCTAGATGATAGGTAGTCTTAAACATGTCAAATGTGTTAAAATATGACAAGTCCAATATATATGTGTGTGTGTGTGTGTGTGTATACACACACACATATACAGTTATGTTGCTGCACAAGAAAAATCAGATCTAGAAAAAGGAAAAACTAAGAAGGAAAACAAAATGCAAGCAAACATTCACAGAAAGCGTTAAAATGCTATGGTTGTGGTCTATACTCGGTTCCCACAGGCCTCTCTCTGGATGTATATGACTATTTTCATCGCTGAACAATAGGAACTGGTTTGAATTACCTCATTATTGAAGACAATGATGTCCATCAAAATTGATCATCGTATAGTCTTGTTGCCGTGTACAATGATCTCCTGGTTCTGCTCATTTCACTCAGATCAGTTCATACAAGTCTCTTCAGGCCTCTCTGAAATCATCTTGTTGGTCGTTTCTTACAGAACAATAATATTCCATAACATTCATATAGCATAATTTATTCACCCATTCTCTAATTGATGGGCATTCATTCCGTTTCCAGTTTCTAGCCACTACAAAAAGGGCTGTTACAAACATTTTTGCATATGTGGGTCCCTTTCCTGCCTTTATGATTTCTTTGGGATATAGGCCCAGTAGAAACACTGCTGGGTCAAAGGGTATGCAGAGTTTGATGACTCTTTGAGCATAGTTCCAGATAGTTTTCCAGAATGGTTGGATCTGTTCACAGTTCCACCAACAATGTATCAGTGTCTCAGTTTTCCCACATCCCTGCCAACATTTGTCATTATTTTTTCCTGTCATCTTAGCCAAATCTGACAGGTGTGTAGTGGTATCTCAGAGTTGTCTTAATTTGCATTTTTCTGATCAGTAGTGATTTGTAGTAGCACCTTTTCATATGACTAGAAATAGTTTCAATTTCTTCATCTGAAAATTGTTCATATTTTTTGACCATTTATCAATTGGAGAATGGCTTGAATTCTTATGAATTTGAGTCAATTCTCTATATATTTTAGAAATGAGGCCTTTATCAGAACCTTTGAATATAAAAATGTTTTCCCAGTTTATTGCTTCCTTCTAATCTTGTCTGCATTCATTTTGTTTGTACAAAAACTTTTTAACTTGATACAGTCAAAATTATCTATTTTGTGATTAATAATGATCTCTAGTTCTTCCTTGGCCACAAATTCCTTCCTCCTCCACAGACCTGAGAGGTAAATCATCCTACGTTCATCTAATTTGTTTATAATATCATTCTTTATGTCTAGATCATGAATCCATTTTGATCTTATCTTGGTATATGGTGTTAGGTGTGGGCCAATGCCTAGTTTCTTCCATACTAGTTTCCAATTTTCCCAGAAGTTTTTGTCAAATAGCGAGTTTTTATCCCAAAAGCTGGGATCTTTGGGTATGTCAAACACTAGATTATTAATCATTGACTATTCTGTCCTCTGAACTTAACCTATTCCACTGATCAACTGCTCTGTTTCTTAGCCAGTACCAAATGGTTTTGATGACCGATGCTTTTTGATATAGTTTTAGATATAGTACAGTTAGGCCACCCTCATTTGCTTCCCCCCCCCCCCCCATTCCCTTGAGATTCTTGACCTTTTGTTCTTCCAGATGAATTTTGTTGTTTTTTTCTAGGTCAGGAAAATAATTTCTTTGGAATTTGATTGGTATAGCACTAAATAAATAGATTAGTTTTAGTAGTATTGTCATTTTTATTATATTTGCTCGACCTATCTAGGAGCACTTGATATTTTTTCCAGTTGTTTAGATCTGACTTTATTTGTGTGGATAGTTTTAGTTTTGCTCGTATAAATCTGACTTTTCTTTGGCAGATATATTCTCAAATAATTTATACTATCAACAGTTATTTTAAATGGGATTTCTTTTTGTCTCTCTTGCTATTGGATTTTGTTAGTGGTTTATTAAAATGATGATGATTTATGTGGATTTATTTTGTATCCTGCAACTTTGCTAAAGTTGTGGATTATTTCTAATAGTTTTTTAGTTGATTCTCTAGGGTTCTCTAAGTATACCATCATATCATCTGCAAAGAGTGATAATTTGGTTTCCTCATGATAGATAACTTTTCCAGGAAGTTTTGTTGAAAAAAGAAATCTGTAGAGAATTATTTCAAACAAAGTGTGATAAAGATGGTTTAAAGAACAATCGGATACGTGGGCATTTTATGAAGACAACAGGGAATAAACCATTAGGTGAGAGGAGCTGACTCATTTTGGGGGAGAATGGGTGGTGATGACTGAAGATGCTATGCTGGAGAGCACAGGATGGAATGGATTCAAGGAGAGGAGCAGTAGCTGTTTGTCATGGGGGTTTTGAATCTAAATGCAGAACTTGACATTTGTGTTTAAGTTTTATCTTTCTGGTTTTGAACTTGTATGATTCCTTATTATGGGACCTGACTCTCATATTGAGGAAGAATAAAGCTCTAGTAGGTCCTGTTGAGCTGGAAGAACTTTGAGTACGGTTTCAGAGACAAACTTTGTTTAGGACTAGGAGAAGCTTATCACTATGTGGATTCTAAGGAAATGAAATGTTTTTGTTCTAGCAGTTATCAAAGACCTGTCCTCCAAACAGTGGAAAGGATATAACATACTGCAGAAGTGCCTTTCAAGTTAATCTTGAATTTTGATTGTTTTAACTCATGTATTTGTTGTTCTTTCAAACAAGGTTATCTTTCTAATTTTCCATATTTTCATCCAAATTATAGATGAAATATTGACCAAAATTTTTACAAATAGATCCATAGTAGAAATTTCTTTCCAGGTTGTAATTGGTTACCTTGTCAATACTGCTTACAGTATTTTGATTATTTCACTGAACTATAAGTTTGTTCAAACCATGGGAACCTATATTGTACTAAAGGATATAATATACTTTATCAAATAATTCATCTCTTAGGAACCTTCATTATACAATATGCCAGGTATTAGAAGAGATAATTTAATGGTCCCTGTTCTTAAAGACCATTGCTATGCTTGCCATGCTAAAATTCCTAAATAAGTATATAAATTGGAATATAATGAATAAGTAAGATCCTCAAGAGCTATATTATATATATGTGTGTGTGTGTGTATATATACACACACACACACATATACATACATAGGCAAGAGAGAAGTCACTGACACTTGGAAAGAATTGGAGTTTAGATAGGGTTTTACTTTGATAGATGTTTCTCAATGAGATATTATAGTATTGAGCAAAAGTTTGAAAATTTTGCCTTGGAATGGCAAATATTTATTTCTCTGGAGTTGTGTACAAATCAAATTGAGGGATAGATAACAGATGAAAGGATTAGTTTGAGGAATATGTAGACACTGTTAAGATAAAAGGGAATAGATCTACTGCAGTGCATTTTATACATATTCTCATTACTGTTGAAACTCTATAAACTAAAATAGTATAATTTTCAGTACTTCCTAAATTTGCCAATGAAATCTGAAGCAAGAGTCTCACTTTCAAGGGGAAAGAGAAAAGAAGCCCCACAAAGTTTTTCAGTAGGGATCTAAAAGGTCTGGGAAAGCTGTTATGTTGAGTGGAATAGTGAATAGATTAGAGCATGGCTTTTCCACTCATGACTCTTTTCCACCTGAGAAACTTTTTTACTATCCTAGGAATATTGGTATATAAAATAGATGTACAAATTAAACATTTACTGATAATAAATCATTTTCAGATCTCCCACATTCAGTGATGTGACTCTGTTTGAGAAACTTTGGGTTAAAAAGATATAAAAGGTTTGCCCTGAGTCCCCACCTGTTGGTAATCTAGTCAGCATGGTTTCCTAAATAAAATTAATTTATTTTTAATCTAATTATTATTTGTAAATTCCTGTCATATTTAGGATTTTCAGTTTAAAGATGTTTCCTTTAAACATTTTCATTCCAAGAAAAAAATGACAAAATTTGATAAATAAGAGTATGTGCTTATAGTAGATAAAAAACCTGTTTATCTTGATATAAGATCTTTTTTTTTTGTTGTTCCCCAAATACATTCGTGTTTTTGTATAAATAAATAAAATTATTGGGTTGTGATTTGGCTTAGCTAGTGCTGTTTTTTTTCCTTTTATATTTCTAGAATTTGGCACAGTGCCTGCACATAGTAGACCCTTAATAAGTTTATTGATTAACTTTTTTCCCCTTTATTCAACTTGAATTCAGTATTTTTTCCTTAATGTGATATTTATAAGGCGAAGACATGCAATCCATAATAGTGATTCTACATCTTCTTCCTCTTCTGATGATGAACAACATTTTGAGAGGCGAAGAAAAAGAAGCAGAAATATAGCTATTAGCAGGTAAGTGATACAAATATTAAAACCTCATCAGTTGAGCGATACAAATATTAAAACCTCATCAGTTGAGCGATACAAATATTAAAACCTCATCAGTTGAGCCTTTTTATAGAAGAAAGTAAAAGAAGATTAGAGTATTGCTTCATAAAAGGCTTATAAATTTGGATTAGAATAAATTGGTTTACAGGTGTGATCTTTTATATTTTTCTATTTGTCTCAAAGTGCTGTAATCTTTTATGGCTTAAAGTTTTGTTTTATCTAAACAATGACTTTATAATATAATGGTGCTTTTTTTTTTTTTTTTTAAATAGGTGCCTTCCATTGAACTTTAGGAAAGATGAGTTAAAAGGAATTCATAAAGATCGAATGAAAATTGGTGCAAGCTTGGCTGATGTTGATCCAATGCAAATAGATTCTTCAGTGAGTGTTGAATGTAATATGTGCAAAATGGACAATTCTGCTATCATAAAACTTGTTTCTTTTTCTTCCCCCTCTACCCCACAAAAATGCTATGAAAAAAATGCAATAAAAACCAGACCAAGATGGGGGAAATGGGACTGGGACACAATACTCAACTATTTTCAGTGTGAGGCAGCTAGATGGCACAGTGGATAAGAGCACCTGAAGTCAGGAAGACCCGAGTTCAAATTTGGTCTCTTAGCTGTGTGATCCTGGGCAAGTCACTTAACCCCAGTTGCCTTACCCAAAAAAAAAAAAAAATCGTTTTCAGTGAATTTGTTTGTTTCTTTGTTTTAAGGTAATCAGATTTTTAAAAGCACAGTTTTAGATGTCTTAAATGATTTAAGAACTACATAAATACTACAATAAATAGTGTCTATATCCTATACTTTGGACAAATGTAAATGATTTAGACTGCAACAAGGCTATTTTATAGGAGGGTGTAAGGTGAAGATTATTAAAACCAGCCCTTCTTAATTCACAACTCCTATTGTCCCAGAAGGTAGATAATATATTATCATATGTTTATTTTGTTTGTTTGGTTTTTTATCTTGACAAAAGCTTGGAGTTTTCTCTGGAAGTTAGTATTGGAAAGGTTGCAGTTTGTGGGTTATTTTGAAGTGGTCCAATTTTCTGATTTTTCTGACTGGTTCTCACAGAAGCAATTTTCCAGAAGGAAACTCAAAAGTTCAAGTTTTACTCAAAATGTTCTCTAGTGTATCCATCAGTAACAAATTCACATTTTCAAAATTTGCATTATAGCAAAACTAATCTAAGAACTTCGTTTTAATTGTGCCTCTTCACATAGAATACAAAAAAAACCAGGATTTATCTAGGAGCCAACTTAAACTTTTATGGACCCCTCATTTGTGTTGTCTTTAGTAGTGTATACTTTTATCAGTGTTCCTGAGCTATTCAGAAGCAGGAAGTTATGTTAGTGAATTGTATTTTGTTGTTTTGAAGTTTCAAGATTTGAACATATTAACTGCTGAATTCCTTCCCTTTTAGGTACGATTTGATAGTGTTGGTGGACTTTCAAATCATATTGCAGCTCTTAAAGAGATGGTAGTATTTCCATTGCTTTATCCAGAAGTCTTTGAAAGATTTAAAATCCAGCCACCAAGGTAATGTTGATACTTGTGGTCTTAGATAAAGAAAACTACCTTATGATAATGCCAAAAAAGGTAATAAACCACTTTGAAACTGCATTTAGGCCTGAAGGAGTGAGGTAAATTAAGCCTTTGGCTATTGCCCATCTTCTTTTTAAAGTTTTTCGTGGGCTTCAAATACCTTGTTCTACTAGAGCCTGCTCAACATGAGCAACTGTTGTAAAACTGCCCAAGACCTCCTTTATGACAGGATATTACCTCATTGAAGAGAGATGGTACATAGCATCTTATTTCTTGGGTGACTTCAAAAGGACAAAACCTCCCTGGGCCTCAGCTCCTCAAAGGTCAAATGAAAGGCTTGGATGAGATTGCCTCTAATCCTTTTAACCTCTAAATCTCTTAATTGTGTAACTCTTTCTATGACTTGAGTTACATGCGGCTTTGGGTTTCATTTTCCCCCACAGATCCTGAATTTATGCGTATACTATATGTATTTTATTCCTCTCTGGTTGTATGTACTCTTCCTGACTCAGATTTTCTATAGAATGCCCCAGAAATTTCTTTACCCTAGAAAGCTCATTCTATCCCTGAGCTTCACACTTTGGAATAATTTTCTGCTTCTTCCTCTGCTCTGCCATTCCCCATCCATCATTCTCCCTAATTTCTCTCAGAATTTTCATTTTACAAGAAAGTGGCTCAGGCCAGCCAGATTTGTCATCCCCCTCTAGGCTATAATCTTGGATCTCTTCAGTTCCCTGCCCCCATTGTGCTGGAAAGCCTGTCCCACTTTATCCCTATTTTGTCTGTCCTCCTCCCTAGTCCTTCAGCCCAGCCTTTTCGGCTTTCTTTTTTCTGTGTGTAGAATGTAACCCCTCAGAGTCAGGGACTGTTGTTTTGTTTCTGCTTTTATTCCTAATATGTAGCACAATGTCTGACATAGATAAGTGCTTAATAAATACTTTTTAATTTAGCTGCGGTGAAAACTCATTAATATTGAATTTGGATAGCTAGGTGGCACAGTGACTCTGTGCCTGGAGTCAGGAAGAGACCCAAGTTCAAATCCAACCTCAGATAATTACTAGATGTATAACTCTGGGCATTTTGTTTAACTATTTGCTTCAGTTTCCTCATCTGTAAAATGAGAGAGAAATGACAAACTAAAAACTACTCCAGTTCCCTAGCCAAAGAAACTCTAAATAGGAATCATAGAGCTTAGGCATGATTGCAAACAAAAAATACTGAACTTGCAAAGCCACTAAAACCCCCAAATATTTTTCAGAACAGCTATTTCTGTCTTTCACCCTATTATGCTTTACAAATATTTCATTGTTATAACTCTGGGAAGTAGGTACTATTATCTCCCTTTTGCAGATAAGGAAACTGAGGCAGACAGGTTATATAGGAAGTTATAAGCATATAATAAACATAATATCTGCTTTTATCTAAATCATTGATAAAAAATGTTATATAGCACAAAATTAAACATACATCTCTAGGATACTACACTGGAGTTATCTTGTGTCAGGTTGACATTGAACCATTAACTATCCTTTGAATCTGGCCATCTAACCAATTATCAATCTGTTAATTGTCTAAATCGTTCTTCTCCCTTTCCTATGAGAAGAATGAGGTCCTGAATCAAATACTTTACTTGAATCTAAATAAACTATATCAACAATTCCCATCTATTAGATTGTATTACTGTCATAAAGGAAATAAGGTTTGTCTGGCATGTCTTGTTATTTTAAAATATACATACAAATACACACGTTCGTATGTGTTTACCCTTTATCTCTTAGTGGTTGTAGCACTTTTTTCTTTTTTTTTTTTTTTTTTACTTGATAATTTCCTTCAGTGTCCCTTCTTTTCCCCTTTCCAGAGAGCCATCACATAAAACAATATTTTTAAAGAAGAAAAGGAAAATAATCAGCATAAAAATGATCAGTGCACTGAAAGCCTGAAAATTTGTACAATGTGAAATACATATTTTTAGTTTATGATCACATTTTGCCCTACTACCAAGGTGATAATACTTAATTGACATATTTTCTCTTCCTGCACAACTTTCTGCATTTCCACTCAATTCTATGGATTAGTTCTACTTCTTATGTAATTGGTTTTTATTTTCAGGACAGCTTAATTTTGATATATGAATGTATAATTCTATACACTTTCACACTCATAGCAGTTTGATTACTTAAAATTTCAGAGATAAATTTTTCAATAAAGAATATCCTTGTAATTTGTAATAAAACATCTTTGCAAAGACTAGAAAAATTGATATAAAAAGTTTCCATAAGATGCAATGAATACTCATTGAAGACTGATAAAATCTGTCATGTTACATTTTCAATTTGTGCTTTGCCTTGACATTTAAAATATACTGATTTACAGGGGTTGTTTGTTCTATGGCCCTCCTGGAACTGGAAAGACACTTGTTGCCCGGGCACTTGCCAATGAATGCAGTCAGGGTGATAAAAGAGTGGCCTTTTTTATGAGGAAAGGTGCTGATTGTTTGAGTAAATGGGTAGGCGAATCTGAACGACAACTACGTTTGTTATTTGATCAGGTAAGAAAACGAGGTTAGTCTATATACAGTACAGTGCTTTGGGGGAGGGGGATTTTGTTCTGTCTTTGAAATTGGATATTCAATAGAATGCTTTAATATTTGAAAAAATAGAAACGTGTTTTTTACCTAAAGACAGTTCCTAATATAAGTGATTCATATAAAATTGAACAAGTATCTATAATTCATTACCTAGAAATTCAGCTCTCTTCCCACATACCAAAAGTAAGCTCTTGAATTTTGATTTATGATCATATATTGCTAAATTAAAGCTAAATTAGAAATTTGATAAATATGAAGATAAAATTTATATATTCCTAATATTTGTGCTAACACTAACAATACTAAATTTTCCTTCTAGGCTTATCAGATGCGTCCTTCAATTATTTTCTTTGATGAAATTGATGGTCTGGCCCCTGTTCGATCAAGCAGGCAAGATCAAATTCACAGGTAAGATTTTGTTTATTGCAAGAATTTTTCACATTCAACTTCTTTATATATCAGTATCTGTATCAGCATTCTATTGGTGATATCAAATGAATTCCGTCAATTCTCACCTTATTTGATTGTCACATTCCCAGTTGGCGGATGTCCAAAGGCAATAAGACTTATGCATCCTAAACTCTTATAACCTTTCCATGCAAATTAGTCAGCACTTATAATTTTTTTTTAATTTTTCTGAAACAAAACAAATACAAAGCATTTATACATAAACAATGCAAAAAAAGATTCTTGGTGAAGCTGTGAATTTTTTTTTTATACAACTTTTTAAAAATACACAAATTAACAATAAATCCTCATTACTTTTCAAATTCCTTGCTTGTCTAATCCCTTCTGAATTGCCTTCTGTTCTTTTATTTGCATTTTTAAAAATACTACCATGGGGTGTTTTTGGCATCAGGCTTCCTACTCCTCCTGTTCCTCTCAATTAAAAATTGAGAAAAACGAAAGAAAGAAAAACCTTGTAATAAATAAGCATAGTCAAGCAAAACAAACCCACAGTATGATCGTGTCCAAAAATGTCTTTCTATACTTTGTCCATCATGTTTCTTTCTTTCTTTCTTTCTTTCTTTTTTTTTTTTTTTTTGCTGAGGCAGTTGGGGTTGAGTGACTTAACCAGGGTCACACAGCTAGGGAATGTTAAGTGTCTGAGACCAGATGTGAACTCAGGTCCTCCTGACTTCAGGGCTGGTGCTCTATCCACTGCATTATCTAGCTGCCCCTGTCCATCATATTTCGGGAGGGAGGGAGGGAGGTAATATGCTCATTGTAGCCCCATCGGAGACTCCTTTGGTCAGTGTACTGACTAGAGTTCTTAAGTCTTTCAAAGTTGTGGGTTTTGTTTTTTTTTTTCCCTACAGTTTCATTGTTCTTATAGAAATTATCCTCCTTATTTTGCTTCAGTTTTTTTTTACCTAGTATTATCTGAAATAATCTCTCTGGTCATTTCTTGAAACACAGTATATTATGTCATAATATATTACTATATTGGTCTTTTCATCCATTTTTTTTTAATTAGCAGTCTAAGGGAACTTTTAAAATTTTAGTTCATTTCCTTTTTCCATTTTAATTCTTCCAGAACATGTTTGTTTTGCATTTGACTATTCATTTCCCAGTATTGTCCTCTACTTTAACACTTCCTCATCCATTCCTCTGTTTTATATGTTAATTCTTCTTAACTCAGTTGTGAATAAAGGCAAGTTCTACCACCTTCTGTCTCATTTCTACCCTAATGTATTCCACTTTTTTTTTTAATTCCCTGATACCTTTTGAAAACATTAACAGTCATCTTCATCTATGAAAATTTTAGTGCTGCATCATATAGATCCTTGCATTTGCTTAAGTAAAATTTCCTTTCTAGGTATCTGTAGACTTATTTCAAAGTTTCTACTCAGCTCTGGTGTTTTCATCAAATATACTTGAAAGTCATCTATTCCATTAAAGATCTTTTTTACCCCATATAGGATTATACTCGGTTTAGCTTGTAAGTCTGTCTTTTCTCTCTTGCCTCTTGTAAAATACTGTATTCTAAGATCTTTCATTTATAGCAGAAGCATCCAAATCTGAGGTGATCTGTAATGTAGTCCCTAGTTATTTGAACTGCTTTCTGAATGCTTGTATTTCTCCCCCCCCCCCCCCCTTTTTTTGATAAGGGAGTTAAGGATTATGCCTGTGACATTGCTGGGAATTTGGGTTTCCTTTCACAAGATGAATAGACTCTTACTGTCTTACATTGCTAAATTTTCCTAATGGGCAGTTTTCATTATGATTTCTTGAAGTGTTCAGACCTCTTTTTTATTTTATTTTTATAATTTTCATAGTACTGTGATTAAGTTTTCTTTGACTTTTCTGAACAGTTTAGTGGTTTGCCAGTTGTCACCACTGATAATTGGCAAATCCAGAACTAGATCCCATGGTTCCTTCTTGCCAGTCAAATGTTCTTTATCATAGATATATCTTTTTTTTTCTTTCTTTTTTTTTTTTTTTTTTTAATAATGTTGCTAGTTCTTTAATGACTTAATTTAGATTCTGTTCTGGATCAGCAATTAAACTTGTCATGTTGAAGGGAAAAAAATTTGTTCAACAATTGCTTTTTGGCTAAAAAAAACTTCTTATGTTTTCTTAAACATTTTTCTTAAATGTTTTTTTTCCCCAAATGTGATTGTTTCTTTATAGATTGCTTTTTACTGTACATCAGTTCACTAGAATATTCATCAGAGTTGTAAAGTGAAATTTTCATTGAAATGTATAACATATTAAAGTGACTAGTTTTCAAATAGATCACCTTGATTAAAAATACTATTCTAGTAGAAAGGAAAGAAGGAAAAGAAATTCTTCTTCTTCTTCTTTTTTTTTTTTTTTTTAAATTAAAGCTTTTTATTTACATAACATATGTATGGGTAGTTCCTCAACAATGATCCTTACAAAGCTTTCCGGTACAAATTTTCCCCCTAATCTCTTGTCCCCTAGATGGCATGAAGTCCACTACATGTTAATTATATTAAAATACTTGACAAGTCGAATATATGTATACATATTTCCACACTTATCTTGCTGTGCAAGAACAATCATATCTACATGAACAAAAAATATCTGAGAAAGGAAACCCATGAAAAAGACCATGAAAATGTTATGTTGTGGTCCACATTTCATATCCCTCTCTCTGGGTGTATATAGCTTTCTTCACTGAACAATTGGAACTGGTTTGAAACATTTCATTGTCTTTTTAGCCACTCTGACAGGTGTGTTAGTGGTACCTCAGAGTTGTCTTAATTTGCATTGCTCTGATCAATAGTGATTTGGAGCACCTTTTCATATGACTAGAAATGGTTTTAATTTCATCATCTGAAAATTGTCTGTTCTTGACCATTTATCTATTGAAGAATGGCTTGAATTCTTATAAATATGAGACAGTTCTCTATATATTTTAGAAATGAGGCCTTTATCAGAACCATCAAATGTAAAGATGATTTCCCAATTTGATGCTTCCCTCCTAATCTTGTCTGCATTAGTTTTGTTTGTACAGAAACTTTTTAACTTAGTATAATCAGAATTATCTATCTGGTGTTCAATTAATAGTTCCAGATCTTCTTTGGACATAAATTTATTCCATCTCCACAGGTCTGAGAGGTAAACTATCCTATGAGGAAAAGAAATTCTAAATGAAATTTCATAACTTTAATAATTATTCTACTTTTACTGAACCAAAGTTTTGTCTCTTTGTTTAGTTCCATTGTATCTACCTTACTAGCACTTATGGATGGATTGGATAGTAGGGGAGAAATTGTTGTGATTGGAGCCACCAACAGATTGGATTCTATAGATCCTGCTTTACGAAGACCTGGACGATTTGACCGAGAATTCCTTTTTAGCTTACCTGATAAAGATGTAAGAACTTAAATTACTAAAATGAAATGAAATGAAATTAATGGTTTTTTTTTTCAATACAGCATTCACTTCCAGTACTTAGATGTCTTTCCCTCTCACTTTCCTAACATGCATATGCACAGTTGCTCACATATATACAATACATGTCTAGAAAACAGTAATTCTAACTAGTAGTACGTGATTTTCCAAATAATATATAGTGTAACAATTTTAATATTAATTTTCAAGTTAAGAGCAAGACAATGAAAGGCAACATAGTATGGTGCTATAGTGCTAGTCTAAGAGTCAAAAAAAGACCTAGGTTCTGATAAATATTATATTAATTTTGTGGCTGTTGTGTCATTTCTCAGAACTCCAAGCAGCTCATAAGTTAAACATTATTTAAAGATCTGCGTTGGTAGGAGTTTCCCAATTGGAAGTTATCCATATATAAAACCAAACATCCATGCCTTCCACCCCACTCAAAAAAAAAAAAAAAAAAAGCCAAATTAATTAGTGGAAAACAGAATTGAGGGCTTGAGAGGGTTAAAAGCAATTGTTCGGAGAAATGAAATAGAAAGTAAGGATAGAGTAGTTAAGTGAAGGCAAGAATGCAGGTGATAGACTGATAGATAGAAGGCAACAGTTGACAAACTTGATAAACCAGTGGAGTTGAAGAAGAGGAGAAACTAGGAAGACACGAAGTTGTCAGAGTTCTGAGTGAATTCACGTCATTGAAGATCTAAAATGCGGTTGGATACAGAGGTTGCTGAATTTGAAGATCTTAAGAGTTAGGTCATGGATGTGAGTACAAATTTTACCCAAAGTAATAACAAGGGATATTGATTGAATTGTTAATCCAGGTGCTGATGTCATTAAAAAATGTGTGAGAATGTCCTTCAGGTCAGTAGATATTAGCATTTGGGAGAAAATTACATAATTAAAGTGGGAAACACTTTCAGTTTTTTTCTTTTGTCAAACAGGTTTAAACTTAATTTCTTTACCTACAAAATTTTTTGATTCTGTGACTTTAATTTCTTTTTTCTTTTCCTTTTAAGTTTGGACTAGGACATGTTCATGGCTTTAGTCATATCTCTTACCTGGGAACAAATATATTACTCTTGAATAAAAAATTAAAAATTAATGCACTTCTAATAGTAATTTTTGTACATTGACATTTAGCATGTTAGTATCATAAATACTGTTTAAATATGAAAATCAGTTTCTTAAATTAAGATTCTTAAATTTCTCTTAAATATTGACAAAGTAGATATGAAAGTAATGTCAGTAGAAAAATCATTCTTTTAGAAATTAAGCACCATGCAATAAGACTTTTTTAAAATCAGAATATTAACTACAAATGGTACCTGAAGCCTTCCTTTATCTCATCTTAATTTCATTTCTTCATCAGTTTACACTTTTTGTTTAAAGAATCCTAAATGTCTAGCAGTTGAAAAGTTTTTGGAAAAGTGATATTGTTCTTTTAAATCTTTAACGAGTGATTTTATTTATAGGCTCGAAAAGAAATTCTAAAGATTCACACAAGAGATTGGAATCCCAAGCCATTGGATATGTTCCTCGAAGAACTTGCAGAAAAATGTGTTGGTAAACATTTTTTTTAAGGAGTACTATAATACTTAATAAATTACAATGTGCAGTTAGATATTTTTTTTTCTCTTAACTTTTATTTATAGTGGATATTGGAGATTTTGTTGCTGTTTCTCTTTTGCTCAAGACCTGGATTTAATGTAGAATAAATTATTGAATTATTTGTAAAGTTTGTAAGAAGGCAACCACAGATCATTTGTTATTCCTTGTCTTGCCAACATTGGTTTCTCATATGTGTGACTTGAATACATATGCTCTACCTTGTTAGGCTTTATTTAAATCTTATTTGCAAATTGAAAGGATTGTTTTAGTTCCTTTTAACACTAAATCAAAATCTCTGCTCACAGATCTCAGTATACCTTTCATCTGGGAGAATTGGGAAATCCTTTTTTGCTTAAAGTTTATTACTTTATTGCAATATTAGCAGAATGTCCTAAACTCTTTTTATTCTCTTTTCATGATAACATTTTTTTAAAATAGGATACTGTGGTGCAGATATTAAGTCCATATGTTCTGAAGCTGCTCTGTGTGCTCTGCGTAGACGTTATCCTCAGATATATACAAGTAGTGAGAAACTACAGTTGGATCTGTCATCAATTAATATCTGTGCTAAGGATTTTGTAGTAGCAATGCAAAAGATAATACCAGCCTCTCAAAGGGCTGTGACATCACCGGGACAGGCACTTTCTGCTATTGTGAAACCTCTCCTTGAAAGCACTGTTCATAAGATTTTAGGCGCCATACAGAAAGTCTTTCCACATGCAGAACTTGGAGCAAATAAAGGACCAAAGTCAGGTATAAAGTCTTAAGTGTTTTGCTTGCATTTGAAGGACATAAGTCCATGCCATACAAGGATTGGGTGTAGGAAATTGAGATGTTTTGTCTAGGGAAGATTGAAGATAATGGAATTATAACAACTATTCTGTGAAAGAAGTATTAGACATATTTGGAAGTAATGGGAGGATGTTTACTAAGAAGCAAATTTAGGTTTGATATTAGGAAGAGTTTTCTTTAAAAAAAAAAAAAAATAGAATGAAATACCCTTGGGAGGGAGTAGATTTTCCTTAATTGTAGATCTTCAAGCAGAGGCTCGATGACTACTTATCAGGTGGTTATGTTAGAAGCTTCTTTTGGATATAGATTAAAATAAGTGGCTATTGAACTCCATTCCTTTCAGATTGTTTAAAAATGTTGTTTGTAAACATGACATTTTTTAAGAGAGATGATTTTTATACCTAAAAGTGAAATAGATTAAAAATCTGATAGATCAGGATGAGGTTCAAGAAAATTTAAAAGTTTGTAATATGTTTTCATAAATCACTTGTCATCTTTTGTCTTCATAAAAAAATGATGGGATTTTCTTTTAAAAATTTCTAGGAACCTTACCACTTGATGCCTCAACTCAATTGGCAGATTACAGCGCAATCTAAATCTGAAGTTAGCAAAACTAGCCAGTGAGCTGAACTACCTGGACCTAAGAGTGTTTTTTACATTCCTAAATACAATAAAATTTTATTTTAAAATTTAAAAATCATTCTTTAGCTCTCAGTGGAATCTCTGGTCTAGATAGCTATTACTATTAATTGAAATTTACCTACTGAAATCAGTAATATAGAATGTGATGTTTTGTTTTGTAGATGTCCCTGGACCTCTGCTGGAAAGTGATTTAGCATATAGTGATGATGAAGTCCTCTCAGTGTATGAAAATGGACTTCCACAGAAACCCTTCAATAAAACAAAAGAAAATGTTAATTTCCTTCATCTAAATAGGTATGTTTTATGTGTATTAAGAATACATTCATTTCGGGGCAGCTAGGTGGCGCAGTGGATAGAGCACCAGCCCTGAAGTCAGGAGGACCTGGGTTCAAATCTGGTCTCAGACACTTCCTAGCTGTGTGACCCTGGGCAAGTCACTTAACCCCAATTGCCTTAGCAAAAAGCAAAAAAAAAAAAAAAAAGAATACATTCATTTCGGGATAGCTAGGTGGCGCAGTGGATAGAGCACCGGTCCTGAAGTCAGGAGGACCTGAGTTCAAATCTGGTCTCAGACACTTAACATTCCCAAACTGTATGATCCTGGGCAAGTCACTTAACTTCAGTTGCCTCAGGGAAAAAAAGCAAAAACAAAAAAAAAATACACTCATTACTCTGAGACTCAATTGAAACCATAGAGTATCTTGGTGATGGAGTTAAATGATAAGAAGCCTTAAGGACCCATGATATATTTTAACCACAAACGTTTCTATTTGTAGCAATGTTTGAATGAATTTCCTTGTATTTGTGTTTATGCAAAATTGAATATTATGTCATGTACATTTTGTATTACTTTTTAGCCTGTTAGGAAATGCATTGTTATATTAAGGTTGTCCATCTTTATGCAGTAAACATTACTTTTATTAAATTTCTGTATAGATTAGTTTGCTTTGGAAAACTATGGGCCAAAGAAATTGAGAATAATATAGTGATGATATTTGTTAAGGTGAACTAAATGTGGTTGTCTTTGAATTATAAATGTTCAAACATAAATAGTTGGGGTGGGGTTATTTTAGAAAATTAACTGAAGCACTTTTTAAAAAAAAAAAAAATGAAATACATTCACTGTCATTTTAGAAATGCTTATCACCAGCCTACATCTTTTCGACCAAGAATCTTGATAGTAGGAGAGCCAGGATTTGGGCAGAGTTCTCACTTGGCACCTGCTGTGATCCATGCTTTGGAAAAGTTTACAGTATATACCTTGGACCTTCCTGTTCTTTTTGGAGTCAGTACCACATCACCTGAGGAAACATGTGCCCAGGTAGGGTAGTTCAGTGTTTTTTTTTTTTTTGTTTTTTGTTTTGGTTTTTTTTTAAGTGATGTTTTTAAAATAGTCTCACAGAAAAACTTAAAACACTTGAATCTTTGATATAGTGGGCAACTAGGAGGTGCAACAACTAGAGTGTTGGACTTGGAAGTAGGAAGACCTGAATGCTAATCCTGGTTTAGCACTTACTAGCTATGTGACCCTGGGCAAGTTATTTATCTTTCAGCCTCAGTTTCCTCATTTGTAAAATGGATATAACACTTTTCTCATATGGTTATTATTTTATAAGAAGAAATGAAATAAAGTGCTTTGTAAAACAAGCATTCTATAGATGCTAGCTATAATAATTATACTAATGAATAGATTGGTGGTTTGTTTTGTTTTGTTTCCATCTTTAGATCAATTTAAGCTGTTAAAAGTAAACCTTGATTTATTATAGAACTTTTTTAACTAAATAAGGCAGCTTTAATAGGAATATATTTTCTTTTAAAAAAAATTTTATCAAATGCATTGTTCATTTGACAATTGACATCATTATGTAATAAAACTTAACAGTTTATGGTTACATGTGAATATATTGGAAGAAACTTCTTGAAAAGTAAAGATTTTACAATTCATGTGTTTTTCAGAAAGATTAAGCACATTTCAAATGTACTTCCTCTCTAACTAAAAATATTAATATTTTTCCTATTAGGTGATTCGTGAAGCTAAGAGAACAGCCCCAAGTATAGTATATGTTCCTCACATCCACTTGTGGTGGGAAACAGTTGGATTAACACTTAAAGCTACTTTTACTACGTTGTTACAGAATATTCCCTCATTTGCTCCTGTTTTACTACTTGCAACTTCAGACATACAGCATACTGCTCTTCCAGAAGAGGTACAGTGTGTTTGTGTGTGGGCATGCATGTTCCCTCTGTCTTGTCTAGTTTTTATTAAGTTCAGGGTAAATAAAAGAGTCCTGAGTGTGGCAAACTTTTTTTCTTTGGTCTAATAGTGCTGTTTTAAAGTTTGTTATAAATTTCATGGCCCCATTAAATTCCTCTGTGATAGGTTGCAAAAATGATCTACTTAGCCTGGATTCAAATGTGGTTCTAGGTTAGCATTATCCAATTGCTTTGTCTCTCTTGCAGTCCTTTCTTTTGGCAATTTGTTTTATTCACCCATGCCTATGAATATCTTTTTCCTTCCATGTAACTCAAGATCCATAGACGATATAATTCGGGAGAGAACAAAGGTATTTATTAAGTGTTCAAAACAACATGGCTTGGATTAGGCACTTTTTCTAAGTTTAAAATTTTTTTCGACAGGCATTTTTTCCCCCCACCCCTTGAAACTCAATGTATAGCTCTGCCAGCAGTGTCTAAATATCCCTATATCCCCACATGTCTTAACATTTGCCATTTTCTGTCTCTTTCAGAGATGGTTAAATTTGTATTCTCTTTACTTATAGAATTGTTTTTTTGTAGTGGTGTTTTGTTTTTGTTCCCACCCCCTCCCACCAGAAGTTTTGATTGAATGACTTGGAAGAATCCTTACCTATATTTATTGGTTGAAGAAAGTTGAAGTTATATTCATTTCAGGAAATATTTGCCAGGTTTTTTTAGGTGAAAAAAAATAATTGCCATAAACAGAAAAATTATTTCTGCTCTATTAAAGGTTGGCAAGAAGTATAAATCCCTGTGCATTAGAAGATGACTTGATAGTGTAAACCTTTGGTTGGCCAACAGAGACTAGGGGCTAAAATTAATAAAAGGCCTTTATTATTCACAGGATTTATGTTAACAGGAGTATGGCATACTCTGGTAATGGTGGGAATAGAAGAAACTGAACTAGGTGCTATAGATGTTGAATATAGAGGTAGAATTGACAGAACTTAACAGTTGTTTATCAGTTACTTAGCAGGTAGTTATCAAGTATTCAACTGGCTCTTTTTTTTTTTTTTTAATGGTGACATTCTGAACAAGGATGAACTGGATGCTTTCTTCTTGAGTGAAAATTTTATCATTAGAGAATGGAATAGCCTCATTTCATTATCACAAAAAGTGTTGACTCTAAATATTTTGGTGTTTGTGGAGACTTTTTTATTCAGAGCTTCCTTGGGATATAAGCTCAGTATGAGTCTCCAGAGTGTCTGGATCAAAATGAAGATTTTAGTCATTTTATTTGCATAATTCTATATTGTTTTCCAAAATGATTGTACTACTTCATTGCTCCACCAAAAAGGTATTCATGTACCTGTAATTCCACAACTCTTCCAACCCTAATACCATTTTTTGTTATTTTTTTGCCACACTAAAGTTTTGCCCTTCATTAAAAT
Source organism: Myrmecobius fasciatus (assembly GCA_023553655.1). Taxonomy (NCBI): domain Eukaryota; kingdom Metazoa; phylum Chordata; class Mammalia; order Dasyuromorphia; family Myrmecobiidae; genus Myrmecobius; species Myrmecobius fasciatus. The sequence goes on along the minus strand of JAJPUD010000053.1, from coordinate 1,012,803 downwards.
TACACTGTCAACAAGGATTGGTGAAAGTGTCATCTATATTTTTAAAAAAAAAAAAAAGTTCATTCTATTACCTTGGTTAGAATTACTATTGATACTACTGTTATCAGTAACAAATGGACAGTATTAATTGAAATGCATATATACAGGATTTCAAATGGACACCATTTTTATTTTTAAATCCTTATTACTAAGATATGCTGTGTAATTGTTTAGTTTTAAAGGAGTGATCAGACAGGTGGGAGAGAATTGGAAAAGAAAAATAAAAAAGCCTAAGAAAAATTACATCTAAGGGGAAGAGGGGTTGATCAAAAGATGACAAAAGGTTAAGGTCTTGGAAAAATTAATTCACCTTTAGCAGTTAAGTAATTGATTAGTAATGGCTCTTCATCTGCTGCATTGTCTGGCTTCAGCTCCATGGAACAAATTGCCTCACAACTTGGTGCCTGTTAGCTCTTCTTTCCCTCTCCTCCCTTCTTCCCCCCCCCCCCCCCCCATTACTTTCTCTCCCTCTTTTCATTTGTTTTCTCCCTCTGCTCAGTAGATTGTAAGCTTCTTGGATATAAGAACTACCTTTTTATTTTATCCCCAGCTTTTAATACAGCTTCTAGCACACATTAGGTGCTTAATAAATATTTACTGAATTATATTTCAATTGGCTAAGAAGTGAGAAAGAATTAGCAAAAGGCAGTAACAGAATAAACATTCTAATATTTCTAATAGTTTGACTGAAAGGATTATTGAACAAAATAGTTTTTGAGGATAATAGTGAGGTGAAAGATTTTTTTTTTTTTAAGACCGGGGGGAGGGCCCCCCCCCCCGCAAGCTAGGTGCCGCAGTAGATAGAGCATCAGCCCTGAAGTCAAGAGGACCTGAGTTCAAATTCGGACTCAGACACTTAACATTCCCTAGCTGTGTGACCCTGGGCAAGTCACTTAACTTCAATTGCCTCAGCAAAAAGCAAAAAAAAAAAAAGGAATGAGGAAGAGATCTGAGCAAGTAGAGTAAAAAAGATTCTCAAGACAGGAAATGAGTGAGCAGGCATATTCTCAAAAGTTGGTAGAATCAGAAAAAGTGAAGCCTTGCTAAGGATAAAACCACTCCTTCAAAAACTGGAGCTAAGATGACAATGAAAGATAACTTCTTCCATTGTTTGCTTTGTGGGATGAGGAAGAATTGTTAGCTTGTGTCAAAGGTCTTTTATTTTTTCAGTATATTTTTAGATAAAGCTCTCTTGATAAGAGACAATGTGAGCACATAGAAAGCATGAGGGAAGATTTGGAACTGTTGCTCTGATGGAAAACATAATTTACAATTTGTTAGGAAAGGATTATGCAGCAATGAAAACAAAACTGAAATTAGATAAAATTTATAATGGATCGAGTCAGCTTGAATGTGACTTTTCTTCAGTGACATTCAGTAGCCTTTGAGTAGAAGTTGAGAGGTAGATCATGTAAAGGTAACCTAGGGCTGGGATTTGGCTACACAAATGCAAAATCAAAGGGACAAGTGATTAATAGGAAAAACAAAATTTATAATTATAATGGAATCAGACCATCAAAATTGAAAAGGAGAAAAGTAAGGTTAATGGTGGTGATTAATTTTATCATTTGAGTTTTTCAGTTGCCTGAGTTTTTATGACCCCAGTTGGGGTTTTCTTGGCAAAGATAATGGAGAGGTTTGCCATTTTCTTCTCCAGTTCATTTTACAAGTGTGGAAACTGAGGCAAATGGTATTGAATGTCTAGGGTCACCCAATTATTAAGTGTATGAGGCTCAATTTGAATTTATAGATGAGCGTTTGTGACTCCAGACCTGGCACTCTATTCTGCCCTCCTACCTTTTAGTTTAGGAGAATAATCAGTGAAATAATTGGGGGGCATGAATTAGTATGGGGAGTGAGTAGTTAGAGGGAGAGATGAAAGGATAGAATTATGAATAGAAATAAGAATCTTGGTATTCTGAATCATATAGGTAGAATCTTAGAGTTTTAAGATCAAGTCATTACTTTGTAGCTGGGATATTATAAACTTTACATAACAGAGCATGGGAATTGAGATTATAATGGAACTTGTGAAAGCCAATACTTTAAAATACCTAATTTAATATGACATGGCATAATAGTTATAATCATTGCCATCTATGAACTATTTAAGAAGCAGATACAGGTATAAATCTTTAACATTTAAGATTAAAAGCATTGCAACGAAAAGAAATGAATATTAACTTGCATATGCATATAATCTACATCTGTTAAAATACATTTTAGAAGCAAGATGTAAGCTTAGAAAAAATTAAAATTCAGCAGAGATAAAAGTGCAGAACTGGGAATTCCCTCTCCAGTTGAGAGGAAAAGAAGCTCTCTTCTAATAAGTATTGTAAAGTTTTGAAAGTGAGATTTTGGGGTTTGTTTCAGTGAACCATACTCACATCCATCTTTTTTACTTTATAATTGTACTCTAATCATTTCAGAACCAAAAACCTTTAAAGTAATTGTGTATATTATCTTGATGATTTAATAATGACATCATTGGCTTGGTGTACAATATGTGCAATCAAGCAAAATAAATTTCGTTCTGTACCTAAATCCTTTGCCTGTATCAAGAGGTGCTTATTATATTTAATATACATCATTGAGTCTCTGAAATTATGCTTAATCATTTTATGGGTCGATATTGCTGAATTTCTCAGTTTTTTTGCAATAATGTTGTCTTTATATAGCTATTCTGCTACTCGTGTAATTCTGTATCAATTCATATAATTTTTTTCAGATTTTAAAAAAACGATCCCCTTCAATCAATTCTTTATTAATATCCCATCAAATTATATATATGCCATAACTTGTTCATAGTCATTCCTCAGTTTATGGATGCCCTCTGTTTCCAGTTTTTTTCCATCGCAAGAGGAACAATATATATTTTGTATGTCCTTAGATTTTGTTTTTCTTAGGACTTATTCTGACCTTAAATCTACCCTCTCCTTTCCTTTCCTGTTTTCCTGTATCCACCTCCATGAGCATGCATGTATATTCTTTCTTCCTTTGATTTATATAAGAGTAAAATTCAAAGATCAACCATACCCCTTCTTCCTCTTTCTCCTTATTTAAATAGACTATTACTTGCACACCTCAATATGTAAAATAATTCTTCCTACCTTCCTCTCCCTTTCTCCCATACTATATTCCTGTCCTTACCCTTTTCCATTCTTCTTTTACTATTGAGTCATAACAGAACTATTCTTGGCCCTTCTATCAAAATAGATTACCTTTGACTCCTAATGATAATAGGATTCAGAGAGAAGATACATATTTATCTCCTGATATTAGCATATAAGCAATTTATTCCTATTTAGCATCTTTTGATCATTAATGTTTACCCTTTTTTTAGTTCTCTTGATTCTTAGGTCAGTACTTTGCATGTATTTGGGAAAATAAAATATTAAAATTATTTTTAAAAGTTAAGATAGGTTTTTTTTTTTTTTAATTATGTGCTTGAACCAGGAGATCATTATACACAGCAACAATACTATATGATGATCAATTCTAATGGACATGGCTCTCTTCAACAATGAAATGTTTCAAACCAGTTCCAATTCTTCAGTGAAGAAAGTACACCCAGAGAGAGGGATATAAAATATAGACCATAACAGAACATTTCCATGCTCTCTATTGATGTTTGCTTGCATTATTTCCTTTCTCTGATTTTTTTCTTGTAGATATGTATTTTCTTGCACAACAATAAGTGTGGAAATATGTATGCATATATTCGATCTGTCAAGTATTTTAACATAATTAATATGTAGTGGATTTCCTGCTATCTAGGGAAGGGGTAGGGAATTTGTAACAGAAAGCTTTGTAAATTACCCATATATATGTTTTGCAAATAAAAAGTTTTAATAAAAAATAAAAGAAAGAAAAGGAAAAAAAATCATGCCTTAACTCACTGAAGTATAGGGGTTAATTTTGAATTTCATTTGTCACTTACTGCCAGTGTGAATTCTGCAGTTATTTCTTTGTACCTTAGTGACCTCATCCATAAAATGAAGAGACTAAATTAACAGCCTTCTATCTCTAATTTTGATCTTGTGACCGAATCTCAGCAGAATACTTGTGAAATAGCAGGTAGCGACCTAGATATCTTTTTCTTGTAAATTATACCTATTTTTTAATATTTGTGCTAGTACCTATAATGTATGCTTGAATGAATCTATAATCTTCTCGATGTGAATATTCTTCCTTACTACATAATGTATACCTTTCACATTCTCATTCTGTGCAACTCTTACCTATGCCCTCCCCATAAGTCCACTACAAAAAAATCACTCATATTTGGGATCTTTTCTCATTTTTCTGTTCTCCTGTCCCCCACTTCATTGATGGTCTTTTCACTCATTCCTCACAACTATGGAACAATAAATAGAAGCCCTGGCAAAGAGTCAACATACTAGTCATGTCTGAAAATGTGCTTCTCATTCTATATCTCTAGCTCATCATTTCTGTGGAGAGATGGAAATCATTAGCTTTGTGAAGTAATTGGTCATTTCATTGTTCAGAGTTCTTAAATCTTTCAAAGGTATATTTTCTTTTATAGAATTGGAATCATTATATACATTTTTCCTAGTTCTATTCACTTCACTTGCATTAGTTTTATGTAAATTTTCCACATTTCTTTTGTCCTTTTTGTCATTTCTTTTGATGAAATACTATTCCAGTACATTTGAATAATATAATTTTTTCAAACATTCCCCATTTGATTGCAGCCTGTGGTTAATTGCATAGCTATTATAAGGTAAAAACCAGTTCTGTTCATTGGTGAATTTTAAGCAACTAGTTAATCCTCTCCAGCCATACAGATCTCAATCTAACTATGCTTGCCTATCCAGTACAAGTCTTTTTTTCTTTTCCTTCCATAAATATGCCATAAGGAGTCTACCTGACATTTTGGAAAACTTCATTTTCTCATGATATTCTTCCCAATAACATCTTTTATTCTTGTTCTTCAAAGTTCCTCTTTGATTGCTCACATCCTTTGTATACTTTTCTTTATTTTATTAAAGGTTTTTTATTTGCAAAACACATATATGGGTGATTTTTAAACATTGACTCTTAAAGCTTTCTGTTACAAAATTTTCCGCCCTAGTCCCCAATCCCTCCCCTAGATGGCAGGAAGTCTACTACATGTTAATTATGATAAAATACTTGACAAATCGAATGTGTGTACATATTTTTAGTTATCTTACTGTGCATGAAAACTGTATACTTTTCCATTGCATTCTGTAACATACTAATTTTGATTTCTTCAAAGACATATCTGATACTATTCTTCAGCACACCAGAAGAATTTTATTTGTTCCCATGGGAAACGTGAAGTTGTTAAAGAAGCTTTGTAATTTACTGAAGGCAATGCCACTCTTCTTCCTCCCATTAAATTCTGGTCTTTGTGTGTGGTCCATTTGTACCATCTCTCTGATCACACTGATAAGTGAATTCTAAATTATCTTGTTCTTTTCTCTTTGAATGATGAAATCAAATTCAATTATGGGATTATAAATTCCTTCCTCCTTTTCTTCCCCTCCTCTTGTGGCAGCAGTGCACCCTGCCGCCCCCCACCCCCAGCCCCGCACAGCGAATGTTTTGGAAATTGTTGCAGCCAACACCATATTATCCAGAAATAGTAGCATCTGGAAGTTTTTTTTACTCCTCACAAAGAATCTTTTTCCAGGTTGTCTTGTATTCTAGATCTCTGTATTGTTTTCAAATAGGGAAGCCCTTGAAATCTGTACATAAGGTTAAGTTGTAAGAATGTACAATAAATACAGTTTAGTGGGGATGGGCTTTACTCTCTTCGAGACTGGATCAATTGATAATTGTTGCATTTTGTTGAAGTTGATTTATATTGGGTGATAATAGGGATCTTTATTAGTGTGGTGTGTGGTATTAAAAAACAAAAAAGAAAGTAGAAATAGCAATATTTTGCAGTTGATTAAATGTGAGAAAAAGAGACAGAAATAAAATTTGAATAATCAAGTAGCTGTGCTAGTGATGGGATTCAAAAGGAGGAACATATTTTAGCAGAAAAATGTTTGGTTTTGGAATATTGAATTTCAGAAATTTCTAGAAGCAGGTTGGATGACCTGCTTCAGGATTTTTAGGATCAGAGGATTTAAAAACCCTTAACAAAAATTGTTTTTTTTGGATTTGGGTTGTTTTGTTTTTTGTTTTTTTCCCTGAGGCAGTTGGGGTTAAGTGACTTGCCCACTGTCACACAGCTAGGAAGTGTTAAGTGTCTGAGGCCAGATTTGAACTCAGGGCCTACTGACTTAAGGGCTGATGTTCTATCCGCTGTGCCACCTAGCTGCCCCCATTTCACAAATCTTAAAGCACTTTAGAAACATGAGCTTATACTGACTGTAGTTTACAAAACTGTGCTGTTCTAAAAAAATTTCTTTTAGGTACAAGAATTATTTATAAGTGATTATGGGGAAGTTTTCAATGTCCAGTTGCCTGGTGTTGAAGAAAGAACAAAATTTTTTGAGGATTTAATTCTGAATCAAGCTGCTAAACCTCCTGCATCCAAAAAAAAAGCAGGTTAGTATCTACCCTACAATTTAGTTAAAAAGCTGGAATTATTTCTTGTATCCCATTTTTTCCATTATTTTTTACATCTTATACTACCATTATTCCATATCAGCATACTTTTTGATTTTCTACTTTCCTCTAGATTTCCTTAACTATGCACTTACGTAAAAATTTGATGTTTTCTTTTTTTGTCAGTATGGTTTAAAATTAACATTTTTATCCTATATTATATTAAAACTGATGGTATACCTCTTTTGTTGCTCATAAGTTTCTGACTCCCAGTTTATGATTCAATATCAGAAGATGAAGACAAATTATATTTTCTAAAATTTTTGATTGCTTTAGTTTTACAGGCACTGGAGGTCCTACCAATAGCTCCACCACCTGAACCAAAGCCCTTGACAGCAGAGGAAGTAAAACGGCTTGAAGAGCAAGAAGAGGATACATTTCGTGAACTTAGAATTTTTTTAAGAAATGTCACTCATAGACTGGCTATTGACAAACGCTTCAGAGTATTTACCAAGCCTGTTGATCCTGATGAGGTATCTGAATTTGAACTAAAGTTGACTAAAGTTGAACTAAAGTTCAACAAATAAATCCTTTTAAAAATGTAGACATGCTCAACTAGGTGGTGCAGTGCCTAGAGTACCAGCCCTGAAGTCAGGAGGACCTGAGTTCAAATCTGGTCTCCAGACACAACATTCTTTAGCTGTGTGGCCATGGGCAAGTCACTTAACCTCAATTGCCTCCTCAAAAAGGGGGGGGACGTAGATATGCTGCCTCAAACTTTTTGGATAGTAGACCTGAATCTGACCTTATATAGTATAAGCTGTCCAGCTATAGGTTCTGATTTTGTTTGGGGGAGGAGGGGGTGAGGAGGGTTATGCCTTTTTGTCTTTTCATTTTCTTATCTAAAGTTCCACTTCAGGGGTTCATGGATCAGCATAGAATATATGAAGCTGAAAAGGATCCAGATCTTGGCCCAGTAATAAGAACTCTTTATCTGGCTGGGAATTAACTTGGATAAATTTATATAAGCTTAAAAGACTAAAAGGGTCAAGTATTTGTAGTATTGAATGGTGAGTGGATTTTGGATTATACAAAATGGAGACAAAGGTTATTTCAGTAGGGAAGAAGCAACACGGGCCCAAAGCCCATGGTCAGGAAAAAAAACATGGGAATTTGAAAATGAAAATAATGGAAATAGTCTGACTAAAGCAGAACATTCTTGGGGAAGTTAATTTGAATGGATGATTCAAATTTGAAGGTAGATTCTTTAATCATATAGGTTCTACTCAGTGGTGGATTTACTAGAGATGTTTTACTTATAGGTTCCTGATTATGTCACTGTAATAAAACAGCCAATGGACCTATCATTAGTTATCAGTAAGATTGATCTCCATAAATATCTGACTGTGAAAGACTACCTGAGAGATATTGATCTCATCTGTAGTAATGCCTTAGAATATAATCCTGATAGAGATCCTGGAGGTAAGTGTTCTTTTCCCTTAAAAATAATTTAGGATAAGTAAGAATATTTATGGCTATATGTTTGAATTTTTCTTTAGTTAATGAATATTTAAAATGAGGATATTTTGATTCATCTTAAATATTTATCAGCATTTAACTACGTGTAAAGAAGCATTTTTGTATATAGATACAGAAGTGAATCTCTTTGCCCCAAGGAGCTTAAGTTCCACTAAGAGGATTTAACTTTTTTTTTTTTTTTAATCTATTTAAGGAATGGGAAAACATAGATGAGAGCATTTGAGCCAAGACTTGATTGAAAAATAAGGATTTCAGAGAGCTAGAGTAAAAAAAGGATCATGTATTCTAAGTATGGGAAACTGAGTGAGTGCTTAGAGGCAGGAGATGGAATGTTAAATTTAGGGAAGACTTAGTAGTTTCATTTGAGAGTAATGTGAAATAAGGATAAAGAGGGAGATTGGAGTCAGAATGAAGGAGATTTTTAAGAACCAGGTTTAGGAATTTGCATTTTGTCCTAGAGTCAAGAGACTACAGAAGCATTTTTGAACAAGAGAATGACATGGTCATATCTCTGCCTTAGAATTATTATTTTGGCAGCTATGTAGAATATTCATTGGAGAGGAAAATGATGAAACAGATAATTGAAAGTTGATTACAACAGTCCAAGTGAAAACTGATAAAGATCCTGAATTAAAGTGGTATGGGACAGAGAACAGAAATATGGTAAAAGTTACATTAAAGAGAGATCTGGCATCTGATTGGCACTGGTGTGAAGGAAGAGAAAAGTACAGGATGTTTCTGAACATCCTGTTAGGCTTGACAGGGATGGTTAGGCAAATGGGGGGGAGGGAAGGGCAAGGAGAGGTGGAATTAGAAGTACTAAGGGTCAATATCTGAGGAGAGTTGACTTTGAATGACTAGGGGTAGATTCAAGCTGGATAGGTCTCAGTCTTTTCTGTAAAAATAATTGGCAATTAATCAAGCCAAGGGACAAAGGAAAAAGAACCTAAGGACATCAACACTTAGCTATGGGAGAACTAAAGAAAGTATGGCCAGTTAAATAATAGAGCAAGAAACAAGAGTTCTTTGTCATTAATCCTAGTGGACTATTTAGAGGGAGACACTCATAGATGACAGGAGTGGGGTGGCATGCAGTGGGGCAATTGCAAAAAAATAAAGATGAAGATTTTAAAAATTCTGTGGCGTTAGATGAAAAATGATTAGTAACTAAAGAAGTTTCAGTAGTTTGGGTACAAAAACTAGATGGCAAGGGATCAAGGAGGTGAAAAAAATATAAGCAGCTCTTTATAAACTCTTAACTGAAATTTTGCAGTAAAGGGAGAAGAGTTAGGGGTAATAGCCTGGAGGGATTTTGTTTGTCTTGTGAAGGTTTAAAGATAGTAAAACTTAAGTGTCTAGGCAGCAAAGGAAAAGCTGCTATAAAGATAGATAAATGGAGCCAACTCCGAGAAAAGACTGGAAAGGGATACTGGAATCAAGGTGGTGAGGGAAAAAACCACGTTTCTTATAGTTTGAAGCCAAGGTTACTTAAAAGGCTGGATTAAGATGAGATGGGGTTTTCATGTCTTGATTATGAAATAATGAGGAAGCTCAGGTTTATGATTGCTTTTTTGCTAAAGTTATATGCTAAGATGAGGTAGATGTGTTCTTAGGGAACTGAGGGAAAGATTTGAGGGGGGAAAAACTGTAGGAAGGTAGTGATAGGGAAAGAGAAGTCTTGTATGGGTCTTATTGAAGTTAAATAGCGTGATTTTGTATTGAACCCTGTTCCAACATGGCTTCCTCATTAACCTATAAAGTAACCAGTGAGCCTCAAACTCATTGGGTTGAGGATAATGTCTACCCTAAGCATGCGAAGACTTCACCTGGCATAGGATAGATGGAGAAGAATTTTAGGACCTGGAGACCTTCATCGATGTGCTGAAAGAGGGACAGGCTTACATAATTTTTAGGGGGTGATTTTAATGCAAGAATAAACACAGGCGTGGCTGGAAGTCAGTCTTGGGAAGATTGAATGGGAAACAGCACTGATCACTTAGTTCTGAAAGTGTTGGTAGACAGAGGTGATCTGAGGCCCAGAGGACTAAATCCATCATAGACTTTCCCTCCAAGCTGAGTATTTGCATTAAACAAGAACAGCAACTCCAAAGCAAGATAAGTATCAGAAAACTTAATATCAATAGGTTGAGTGTTTTCCTGAAAAGGAACAGTGTATTGCTTACTTGGGAGACAAAGCTGCACCAACAGATGGTCACAATGGAGCAGAAAAGGAGTGGTAACTCAGATTTGGTGACAGCCCTGGTTTAACAAAAATGATGAGGAAATTCAGAATCTGATAAATGAAGAATGAGAATTCCACCAGGTTTACCAACAGGATAGTTCATCCATTTCTAAGAAGGCAGCATTTATTCCATCAGAAGTAAAATACAAACAAAACTTAGAGAAAACTTAGGATTCTTGGCTCATTAAGACATATGAATTTCAGTTTTACACTGAGAGTAATCTAAAAAGGGCTTTTATGATGCCAGGAAAGCTATATATAAGCCAGAAATCTGTGGTGCATCTCATTTACTAAGTGTTGATGGAATCGCATTGATTAGTAATAAGTGCATGATCTTAGAGACGTGGGCTGAAAACTTCAATAGTTGTCTCATATTGTTATCAATGCTTGATGAAGCCATTGATCGTATACCTCGAGTTAAAGTCAATCTCTCTTTGCTGAATTTCCAACTGAAAAAAGGTTTTGAATGCCATTAGGTTCCTTTCCTGTAGCAAAGACTTGGTGCTGATTTTATTCCTGCTGAGAATTACAAGGCAACTGGATCTATTCCTCATACCAGAGTTGATAGAAGTTATCTCTTTTATTACAAGAGATTATCCCCAAAGAATTCAAGGGTTTCTCCTTTGTCATCTCTATAAAGGAAATGGGTTGTAAAACAATACCTCAGAGGCACTGAGGGCAAGTTACTTTAAAAGACCACAAGACTAAAGTGGAGGAAGAGTTGCTGTCTGGCATTTTATTTGCCAATGATTGTACACTCAGTACAATGAGTGAAGCTAAAATGTAGCAAAATGTAAATGAATTCTCTGCTTCATGTGCTAATTTGGGCCTGACAATTAACACCAAGAAACACAGGTACTTCATTAGCCAGCAACATATCATTCATTTGTGAAACCTTCAGTTACAGTTTAAATTGTGTTAAAAAGATTCTAAATGTCACCTGGCAAGATTAGTGACCAAACACTGAAGTTCTTTCTAAAAGGTAACTTCAAGCATTCAAACTATTACAGAAAGCACAGCTCTGATGGGCTGTCCATATTATTCAAATGCCAAATGTACTTTTACCTTTAAAAAACAAAAACAAAAAAAACAGGGGCGGCTAGGTGGTGCAGTGGTTAGAGCACCAGCCCTGAAGTCAGGAGGACCTGAGTTTAAATCTGGTCTCAGACACTTCCTAGTTGTGTGACCCTGGGCAAGTCACTTAACCCCAATTGCCTTAACAAAAAGCCAAAAAAAAAAAAAGACACAAGGAAAGCGCTCACATGGTAGTCAGAAAAAAAAGCAAGAACACTCTCAAGGTCTCTCCAAAGAACTTTGGGATCAATTACATGACATTGGAGATGCTGGTAAAGGACTGCCCAGCATGGAATGCTCATTTTAAAAAAAGGTACTCTTATTCTAGGAGCAAAGCAGAGTTTTGCAGTTACTCAAAAGAAACTAAAGATATACGAATTTACAGACATCTCCACCCCAAATATTATTTGTGTCCAACCTGTATTAGAGCCTTCTCTGTGCTCATATTGGTCTGATCAGCCACAGTTGGACATGCAGTATCTTGACTCCAACATAGTGGTGTCATTTTGGTTCCCTCCAAGAATGAAGAAAAACAATATTTCATAGCTCAGGGGAAAGGCAGATATTGGTGGTGAGCCAAAGTTGAAGCAATGCAGGGCAATGCACAATGAATAATTCAAGGATAAAGCACATTGTATGTGCATGGTTCATCTGTTTAAATCTAGAATCAAGGCTGAAATAAATAAAGTAAAGCTTCTGTGAGGAGGTCTGGCCATAGTCTGAACTAGAAGAACAACGTAAAAGGGAATGAAGATCATGCTGAGAATGAAATTCAAGGGGATTGAGGCAGAAGAGAGATTGACAGGAGAGAATTATAAAGAATTTCAGGATTCAGGGTCATGGAGATGGTATGTATAGTTTAGTTTCCCTACTCCATATGCATATATACACTTAATATTTTATTTTATTTTCAATAGAGTTGAATCTGTTCATTCAGTCTGAACATTAATACCTCTAAATAGCGAGGAAATAATGACAGAATAGATGTAAAGAGAGGGTATTTTCTGGGTGAAATGTGGAAATTCAGATGAGAAATTCATCACTCTAAAAATTTGTTAAAATGTTTATTGACAAAAATAAGTGATAACTGCCCTTTTTATCCATGACACAGTCAGGTAAAAATATAAATTAAATAATATTCAGAAATGAATCACAATCCAGACTTGGATATGGTGATAAAAAGATAAAGTAGTATTAAGTTGTGTCTTGACTTTTCAGATAGACTTATCAGACACAGAGCCTGTACTTTAAGAGATACTGCCTATGCAATAATTAAGGAAGAACTTGATGAAGATTTTGAACAGCTGTGTGAAGAAATTCAGGAGTCTCGGAAAAAGAGAGGTAGAAAATTATTATTATAAGAAAAATATGCTGATAAGACATTTCATTTTTCTATCACCCAAGATTGTTTTTTGTTTGTTTTTTCTCTTTTAAAATTAGGTTGCAGCTCTTCGAAATATGCACCATCTTACTATCATGTGATGCCAAAGCAGAGCACAACTTCTATTGATGGTAAAAGATCAGACCCAGAACAAAATGAAAAACTGAAGATGCTCAATGCCCCTGTAGCCTGTAGTACTCCTTCACTTTATAGTGGTAAGTACTCTTGGATTTTATTTTAACTTTTTACGTCATAATTTAAGATGTTTTAAAATAGAAGCAGTAATTCAAGGAATTCAATTGAATTCACTTTTTTTTAAATGCCCTCTTTTTAATGAAGATTAGTGGGCAAATGCCTTTGATTTTCCGTCCTTTAATTCAATCAAATACAAATGTGCAGAAAAGGACTTTCCAAAGCATATTTTAACACTATTCTTTCATCTGTTTTTTTTTTCAGTTGTCCAATTTTCCCCCAGCCCCTTTCCCTACACACACACACACACACACACACACACACACAAGCAATATTTTATTTTTTTCTATGATTAGCTTTTTCACTGTTTTTGACAAATATTTACAGAATTTAAATGGAAAATGATTTCATTGTAGTGCTTCTTTTCTTTATAAATATTATAGAAGCACACCAGCAGATCTGTAGTTGAATTCAAGAAAATGTAGTTCCTACTCTTAAATTACTCATAGTCTAGTACTAAATGTTGAGACATGTTCAATATAAATCAGAATAATAACTCCATAAAAGAAGTTGAATAGAATGACAAAAAAAGAAAAATATTCAAGGCAGAAGGATCATTTATAGCTGGGAGGAGCTGGGAAATAATTCCCTATCAGTTAGTCAACATTTATTAAGAATTTGCCTTGTACCAGGCACTGTGTTAAGAACTGAGATTATAAAAAGAGGGGGGAAAATAACCCTCAAGGAGCTCAGTCTAATAGACAATAAACATACAGATATACCAGCTAGATACAGGATAATATATAACAGCTTATGTGCAGGATAGGAGATAAATTGAGAGGAAATACACACTGGAACTAAGACAGATTAGCGAAGGCTTTTGTAAAAGGTGAGATTTTAGTTAAGACTTAAAGGAGTTCGGGGAATCTGGGAGGCAAAGATGAGGAAGGAGGCATAGAAGATAGCCTGGAAAATGCCCTATGTCTGGAATAGCCAGGAGACCAATTTCACTGGATTGAAGAGTGCTTGTCAGGGAGTAAAGTATAGTAAGACTGGAAAGGTCAGAAGGTGCTAGGTTATTTTAAAAAAAAAAAAAAAAAAAAAAAAAACTGAATGACCAAGAGTTTTATATTTGATCCTGTTGTAGACAGTAGGAGCCACTGAAATTTATAAAGTAGGAAGGTGACATGAGCAACCCTGCAGTAATGAGATAATAAGTTGAAATGTGAAGGTATTAGCATTGGGAGAGGGAGAAGTTGGCATTTGCAAAAGTACAGGAAATACTGAATCCAGAGTGAAGTCAAGAAATGATGTTCTCTACTTTATCCTAAGCACAGACCCCTTTGGTCATTTGATAAATCTTGGAGACTCGGTGATGTTTTTTAAATGTGTAAAATTACAAAGGAAACCAACTATATTGAAACACGCAATGTATAGAGTGCCAATCTTGAAGTCAGGAAGACCTGATTTTGAATTTGACCAGACACTTAACACCTTAGCTGTGTGACCCTAAGCATGTCATTTAACCCCAATTGCCTCAGCAAAAAAAAGGGGGGGGAGAATCCCTCATCTATGAGTAGAATTCAGAGAAGAGAAGTTGCATGAGATAAGGGAAAGCTATCAGCTCATTGTGGAGAGCCTTGAAGGCTAGGGCAGTAAGGCATTTATTAGATTTGATATGATGGGAACTACTGATGGTTTTGAGAGTGGTTATGTAGATTTGGATTTAGATTTTTAACCCTAGCTTTCCTGTTCTTTGGTCAATTCATTTAATCTCTTTGGATTTAAAATAAGTTGTACTGATGGCCTCCAAGGTCAATTTTAATTCTAAACCTTTAATGAGAATAGCCAGTTATCAGTCATTAATATTAAAGGTAGTTCATTGGTTAGCCAAAGATTGGTAGGAGTTAGCCACAGAAAAACTTTATGTAACCCTCCAATTGAGGGCCATTTGATAAATATTCTCTAGGCTATTTGGGACCTAGGCGGACAGCCAACACTTAAAGTTGCATAAAAGTCTACTTTATGTATGCTAAGTTATAGCTTGCTTTCTTTTTTTTTTTTCCACACCATAAATTGACTAATTTATTAAGTGTGGGTTATAGCTTTCAATCTAGTAATAAGGTTTTTACATTTAGGAAAAAGTGAAAGCATGTTACTATAGCTTAATATATGGATTCCAAAAACCCTGGATAACTGTGATGAAACAAAGAAAAGCTTTGTCTTGATACATAATAGAGTTGCCTTTCCTAGTCACAATAGTCCCTTGAAACCTTGAGAAGTAACTTAATTTCTGGGATTTCTACGAAAGCTTGCTTCAGAGGTTAAAATCATCCCTTCCCAAGTGAGTGTAAATATCTGCTTTTTACATCTTTTCACCTTATCAAATTGCGCTGGAAAATTTTCAGATTCACTCATGTATAATTGTCTATCTTGACAAAAATCATTTAGTTGGATACATATTAGAAGTTGTTACCAGAAGCAACAAAGAGAGAAGTGGTATGGTAGGACTATGAATTTCAGGTGGGAGCTCACAGTGAACAAAAGGAGAAAGTGTGCTGGTGGATGGAGCAGATCTGTTAGCTTTGGGGCCATTCCATTTGGAAACATAAGTCTATGTTGACTAAGTTAAAGATCTTTCCTGCTGTTAAATGTTATGACTGGGGAAGATTTAATATGTTTTTGATTCTAAGACAGGAACTGTGATGTTTGTATAAAGGAGCTTCAATAAGGAATTTCCTCTCCCAAGGCAAATAGGCACCTTTTCTGCCACTTATATTCTTAGTTATCTGATTCACTGACTTTGCACCTTATCACATGTACTTCTGACTTCAAGGCCAACTCGATCAACTGCCATGTTGCCTTTAAATGTGACTAAGTTACTTTAAATCTGACTTCATATTTTATAACATAATTGTGCACCCTATATAGTGATATCTTTCTGTTACTGAATTATTAAAATTCTAAGCACTTTCTTTACTCCTAGTTGTGACATGGGAAGAGGTGGGTGAGATAGTCGAGTTAAAGAAAAATATTTGATACTTGCCAGTGGCTTTGTTTTAGTGCCCTTTTTTTGTCTGTTAGCTCCATCGAGGAAAAAGATTCGAAGAAAAAGTAAATGGTACTTTGGCACCATAAAAAAAAGAAGGAAGATTTCTCAAGCCAAAGAAGATAGCAGAAATACAGAAGATGACAAAAATGAGAGTGATGGAGATCAAGAAAATCATGATACTAGTATAGACCATAATGAAGCTGAAGTCACAGGAGAGTCATCAATGGAAGAAAATGAAAAGCAGCAAAATGGTTCTGAAAATAAAACTGAGGTGGAAAATAAAAGTATTTGTGTTGCTTGTGATAATGTGAATGAACCTGAAAAGGAAACTAAAAAGATTACAATTAATGCAGACTTGAGAAAAGAAAAGATAACTTGCAATGGAGAACTTGCCAACTGTCAAGTAACAGAATATTCTGAAGATGTTGAGGCAAAGGGTAAGTAAATTAGTTTTTTGTTTAGCGTTCTTAAATTATGGAAGTAAAAAACAAGATTTATATAAGTATTCCCCAGATCAATTCAGTAACTCTGGTATTAAAAATTGTTGTTCATCATAATATAGTTTACCTCTCAGACCTGTGGAGATGGAATAAATTTATGTCCAAAGAAGAACTGGAACTTTTAATTGAAAACCAGATAGATAACTTTGACTATATTAAGTTAAAAAGTTTTTGTACAAACAAAATCAATGCAGACAAGATTAGGAGGGAAGCAATAAATTGGGAAATCATCTTTACATTTAAGGGTTCTGATAAAGGTCTCATCTCTAAAATATATAGAGAATTGTCTCATATTTATAAAAATTCAAGCCATTCTCCAATCAATAAATGGTCAAAGGATATGAACAGACAATTTTCAGAGGATGAAATTAAAACTATTTATAGTCATATGAAAAGGTGCTCCAAATCACTATTGATCAGAGAAATGCAAATCAAGACAACCCTGAGATACCACTTCACACCTGTCAGATTGGCTAAAATGACAGGAAAAGTTAATGATGAATGTTGGAGGGGTTGTGGGAGGGCTGGGACACTGATGCATTGTTGGTGGAGCTGTGAACGGATACAGCCATTCTGGAGAACAATTTGGAGCTATGCTCAAAAAGTTATCAAACTGTGCATACCCTTTGACCCA
>JAJPUD010000053.1:936148-995597 GCA_023553655.1 Myrmecobius fasciatus | reverse complement strand
TGGGTCAAAGGGTATGCACAGTTTGATAACTTTTTGAGCATAGCTCCAAATTGTTCTCCAGAATGGCTGTATCCGTTCACAGCTCCACCAACAATGCATCAGTGTCCCAGCCCTCCCACAACCCCTCCAACATTCATCATTAACTTTTTCTGTCATTTTAGCCAATCTGACAGGTCACACTTAATCTTTTAACTATTAAATACCCACAAAGGTGCTTTTTTTTTTCCTTTTTAGTAGTCACTCAGAACCTTGATTAAATAAGTGAATCCTAAGTAAATCAGGTATACTTAATGTCAGATAAATACTTTTACTGTTAATTCTAAAATTTTTGACCATTAATAGGTCAAGAATAAATTTAATGGTCTGTTGTTAAAGGGTACGCTTACTTTTTATAATGATAGAAAGTATTAGTTTCATTCTGAATAATGTTGGTTTCAATCATTGATAATCCTCATGTTACCAATAACCTTACCTCTATAAACATATTCCTCTTTTATGTTAAGCCATTAATGACTATATGGTGACCATTCAGCCAGTTCCAATTCACAATTATCATTGTAACCTACATGTCTTCAATTTATTGCATACAAATAATTTAAGATTCTTTATCAAAATAAAATAGATCTTCCAGTAAAATGAAATAAAAAAAAGAAATCCCACATCCAAACCATTTCATTAAAGCTAGAAATGATACATGGAAAAATCAGAAACTTTCCAAAGTACTCATTGCTATCATTAAAATCTTATTTGATCATAAAAAAGTTTAGTAAATTAAGGTAGAAATAAACAAAATGAACAAAATAAAATAGTGTGCTAACAGTTGCTTTTTATATCTAGTTTTGAGGAAAGCGATTTATAAACCTTAAAACACTATGTAAATTTCAGTTGTAGTTTATAGAAGTTTAGAGTTGAAACTTTAAGAGATCTTAGGCCAGAGTCCAATTTCTTCTTTTTTACATATAAAAAAGTTACAACTTTAGAGGTTTAATGACTTGCCTGAAGTCATAATGCCTTTAAGCATTAGACATTAGTCTTTTCCCAACTCAAGGATTCATAAGTGTTGAAATAGTAAGAGAGGCCATAAATCATAATAGTTAATTCTAATGTCAGACTTGTCTTAACCTAGAGCATAGGTTTAACCATTTCACACATACACCACAATTCAGTAAATTCCAGTGGTTCCCTATGTATTTCATGATCAAATCTAAAATCCTCTGGTGTCTTTTGTAACCTAGGACCCATCCTATCTCTACCCTCACCTTTCTACTTTTTTATACATTAGTCCCTTCCTTATACTCTGTCATCCAGCGGCATTGGGCTCCTTTGCTGTTCCTCACACAAAACATACCATTTCTTGGTTCCAGGTATTTTCACTAGTTAATCCCCTTGCCTGGGATGCTTTTTCCCTGGCTTCCTTCAATTTCTAGCTAAATTCCCACCTTCACCAGGAATCCTTTTTCCTATCTCCCTCATTTCTATTGTTTGTAGTTAATAATTTTCATTTTAAGTTTTTAAGTTTATTTTAAACTTAATACAAAGAAAAAAAGATTGCCATGTACACATCAAAACATGAGAGGATTCAATATAAAGCAATAAATTTCCGTTTCAAGAAAACCTATTTAATAAACATTTCACATTGTTTTCCAAGCTGTCCAGCTTTTCTTTGCTTCCTTGTAGATTTTCTTTTGTTCTTTTTGCACTTTTTACTTTTCTTTCCCCTTCTTTCCCACTGTGGGTCTCCTTCATTAAACTGAGCTTCTTGATAAGGTACTTCTTTGCCCCCCCCCCCCCCCCCAGGTAATTGGGGTTAAGTGACTTGCCCAGGGTCACACAGCTTGGATATGTTAAGTATTTGGGGGCCAGATTTGAACTCGGGTCCGCCTGTCTTTAGGGCTGGTGTTCTATCCACTATACCATCTAGCTACCCCAGATACTGTCTTTTGCCTTTCTTTGTATCCTAGTGCTTAATATGGGGCCTGGTACTAATAGTTCCTTAATAAATATTTTTAGATTGACTTTTCCCCTGGAGTTATTAATTTGTCTTTCTCACTCCATCTTATACATTCTTTTTAACCCTTCTCTTCCCTTCCAGTTCAAGCAGTGGTTCAGAATATTATCTACTATCCAAGTTTTATTTAATAACTTTCTTTTCCTATACCCTTTTCCAAGAAGTTTTGCTGTCCTCATTTTTCTTCACTTTGTGTTCCTGAATTTCATTTTCTGATTAATTTATTCTTTCTGTATCTCTCATTGAGGTTAAAACTTTTTAAGCAACAGACTTGAGTTCCTTCTTCTATTCAATATCTTAATGTCTTTATGGATTTTACCTTGTCCTATTTTTTCCTCCTGCTGTGCTTCACTTTTTTCCTCAAAGTGAAAATTTTCATATTTTTCAACTACATGTGGAGGGAAAATATTTTTATCATTAATTTTTTAAAATTTTGAGTTATAAATTCTCCCTCACTAAGAAAGCAAACAGCTTGATGTAGATTATATATGTACAGTCATGTAAAATATTTCCATGTTAGCCATATAATTGGGGGGAAGACAAAAAGAAACCCAAGGAAAATAAAGATTTTTTTTAAGTGGTTCTCAACTCCATTGTTTCTTTCTCTGAAAGTGAATGGCATTTTTCATAAGGTCTTCAAAATTGTCTTGGATCATTGTATTACTGAGAATAGCTAAGTCATTCCCAGTTGATACCCTTATATTATTGCTGTTATTGTGTACATAAAATATTCTCCTGGTTCTTCTTACTTCACTTTCCATCAGTTTATGAAAGTCTAAGGTTTTACTGAAATAATTCTGCTCATCATTTCTTAAAGTACAATTTGTTCCTCCACTCCTCTCAATTTTCAGTTCTTTGCCACCATAAAAGGAGCTATTTTAAATATTTTTGTATTTAAGTCCTTTTTTTTTCTTTTCTTTCCTTTAATATTTATTTGACATGCAAACCAAGTAGTGTTATTGCTGGGGTCAAAGGTTATATACAGTTTTATTATTCAGCAATGATTTAGAGCCTTTCCCCCCCTAAGACTATAGAAAGCTTTGATATCTTCTGCAAACTGCTTGTTTTTATTCTTTGATCATTTATCAGTTGGGGAATGACTCAGTCATATAAACATTATCCGGTTCTCTGTATAAGTGAGAGATAAAACCTAAATTGATCAAAGAAACTTGCTGTAAAAGTTTTTGGTTTTGTTTTGTTTTGCAAGTTACATGCTCTTTTAATCTTAGCTATATGGGTTGTTTATGCAAAACCTTCTAAATGTAATGTAATTAGAATTATCTGTTTTACATTCCATAATGTCATAAATTCTTCCCTTATCCATAGATTTGACCGGTAAATTATTCCATGCCTCCCCAATTTGTTTATATCAACATTCATATCTAAATCATGCACCTATTTTGATCTATCTTGTATGTAATGTGAGAAGTTGCTCTATACCTAGTTTCTGCCAAATCATATTCCAGTTTTCCCAGCAATTTTTGTCAGATTGTCCTTTTTGCCTCATTCTATGAAACAATAGCTCATAATGATGGTACTATTTAACAGAAAAAAACGTGTGTTGTAATTGTCTGACATGTAGAGACCTTGTCCTTCCCTTTTTGCTTGTCAAGATCAGTTTCTATTCCTCACGTCTAATACTGGTATCCTATTTCTGGGTCTACATCTGGATGTTAGTGTCCCTTAGCAACTTATATTCCCTTCCTCAGATGGAGTACTGTCCAAGAAGGTACAGTTCTTACTCAAGAGAAAGTGGTTAGCTGATATGAAAATTGCTTTCCATGTAAAGCCCATTATTAGACCACCATCTCTTGTTGAAGACATAAACCTTTGCCATTGGAATATTTACTAAGGTTATTCTCTGGTAAAGCTCCCTTATGTAATCTTCCTCCCATCACTTGTTGAGAGACTAAAAACTTTCCTAGGGAATTGATAGAAGTATAAATCCATTCTGTTCTCTCTCTTAAGTTCCCTCTTCCCTACTTATAATTATCTACTTTGGATTTCTGCCTGCAGATGATACTGATTCACTTGATACCTCAGAATTTAATTCCCTTTACTTGTCCTGATTAAGTTCCCCTTAAATCTTTGGATCCTAGAGTCTTATTATCATCATCATTATTATTTTACTATGTATAGTAGTAGTATTTATTTGTATTTTAGTGATGAAAATGTTCTTGTTTAATCCCATAGATGTCTTTTTTTTTTCATTTATTAACAAGAAAGATTTTAATTAGCCATTTCTTATATACTCATTCTTCATCTCATATACAGTTGCCAAATCTTGCAGTTTCTACCTTTCATAGAAAAGTAATATAAATATAATATAACATAATATAAAGAAATATCAAATTCCCTTCACTCATAAGTTACCGCTTTATCACACCTCACCTACATTATTATAACAGCCTCCTAATTGGTCAGTTTGCTGTGCCTCGAAACACTCTAATCCTTCCTATATACTGCTACCACAATTTTTCCTAAATACAGATTTTATCATGACGCTTATCTACCTCTAGTGGCCTCCGCTAAAATAAAATATTAAAATTCACCTCATAGTCCTTTTCGTTAATGATACAGCTTAGACATCTTCTCCAAGAAACCTTTCCTTATCTTAGTACTAATGCCCTCTTTTATTCATTTTATATTTATGCTGTATATATTTATAGTTGTATCTACTATCTTCCCAATTAAAATAAGTTCCTAGAGAGTAAAGATAGTTTATGTATGCATTTTTCTCATTAGCACCTAGCAAAGTACCAGTCACATAGGTATTTAGTAAATATATTTCTCTGAATTAAACAATAGTTATCTAATTGATCTTTCTAGAAACCTGTGTTCTTAGGATGACTCGAGCCAGACGGTCTCAGGTTGAGCAACAGCAGCTCATCAGTGTGGAGAAGGCTTTGGCAATCCTTTCTGAACCCACACCCCCACTTATTGTGGACCACGAACAACTAAAAGTATGTAAATAAACATTTTTAAATGCTGATGTGCAAATAAATTTTTTTAAATGTTATTACCTACTTTTGCTTTCTTTTAAATTGCATTTTATAAATGTGTGATAATACATTTCATTCCCTTTATCATCCTATGAGATATATAATTTATTCATTCTCTAGCTTTTTCAGTCTTTATCTTCCTGTTGGTATGTTTGGTTATTCTTTCAAATTTGCATAGGCTATTCTCCTTTTTTTCCCTGCTCTATTTCTTCAGTTTATGTCAAACTTGCTCTAAATATACTTTCTATACACATTACCTCCATTTTCTTGGTACCTCTTCCTTTCTTAATTACCCCCAACCCTTTAGTTTGCCTTTTATCCTTTCTATTTTAATGAAACTTTATTAAGGATCTGTTTCAAAATCCAGTATTCTCCTTGTCCCGTAGTGGCTTTGGCTTTGATTTAACATTCAATATACCCATTGACAAGATACCATCTAAATCTGTTCCCTGACTTGTGACTTCAAGTCAGACTGCATCTCTGACTTGTTCAAATGATTCTCATTTTAGTATTCCACCATGGTAGCTCATTAGACCAAGTAATGGGCTTGGAATCAGGAAAACTCATCTTCATCAGTTCAGATCTAATCTCGGACATTTATTAGCTATATAACCTGGGCAAGTTATTTAACCCTATTTACTTCAATTTCTTTTTTTGTAAAATGAGCTAGAGAAGAAAATGGCAAACCACTCTAGTTTCTTTGTCAAGAAAACACCAAATGGGTTATGGAATAGTCAGGCATGACTAAATGATGTCATCTAACTTGGCATATTTTAAATTGAGCAAAAATCAATGTGGTGCATTGGAAAGAATTCTGGATTTAAAGTAAGAGGACTTGGGTTTGAATTCTACCTCTGCCATTTATTGCTATTATAAATTAGTCACTTAACCTCTCTGGATCTATTTGTTCACCTATGAAATGAGGGTATTAATAGACTTAAGTGACCTAAGATTACTTCCTGGTCTAAATCCTTGATCCTATATCCTAAAGTCAGGTTCTCTTCTTAACTTCTCTATTTGAAAGATATTTTCGTCATCCAAGGCTCAAAATTTGAGACGTTTTGACACACTAGTCTTCAATCATGAGATCTATCCACTTTGCCACCTTATTAATCTCAGACATAATTAATACCATAGTCTTCCAAATGTTCTTGATTGGTTTTCTCATCCTTTATCTGTACTTTGTATATTTATATCAGTGTTACTCTTCTAAAATACTTTGTCATCCCTTTAAGGTCCCTCCATAGATACTTACAACTTTCTCTACTATTGCTCCCTCTATTATAGCTGAATTTTCTGTTCACCATTTTTAACCAGCACATTCCTTGCATTGTCAATATTGTTTTTGCTTTTTCCCCTCCTAAAACACCCTTTACCATATTTCTGGCCTTTCTAATACAGGCTTGTTCTTTAAAGTCTTCATTAGGTCATGGGTCACAGAGTTGTGGATGAGAATCAGAGGACTTGGGCTTGCTTCCCAGTTCTGCTACTTCACTATGCCCTCTAACTTGGCCAAGTCAGATGACTTTGTCAACCATTAATGCTTTGCTGAAGGTTACACTAGATAATCTAGAGGGTCTCTAAAAACTAACAGCTGACATAATAGCACCTTAAGGTTTGTAAAATTCTTTACATATATTATCTCATTCTGGCTTTACAAAATATTGGGTAAGTACTACAAATACTATTAAACCTACTTTATGAAGAAATAAGGTAATATTTGTGAATTACTTAGCACAGTATCTCGAATATAGTAAGTAGGTGCTTTATATATATTTATTCTTTTCCTAATGACTCAATACTACAAATACTATGCAATTAACTAAGTTGACCCCAGTGTTTGATAAAAGGAAGAGAACAAGATCATCAGAAATCATTATGGAACAATTTGGTCCATAATTATTTAGCAGAAAAATGAAAAAGTTAGAAAAAATATATAAATAATACTTAGAACAAAGCTCTTTAAAAGAAATCAAAAAAGGAAATAAGAGTGTACTGTTTAGTATAATGGAGAATGTAAAACAGGTTCTTGGTAGCAAATTTAGACCCTCAGAAATACATAGGTAGAAAGAAATTTGGCAGTGAAGGGGGAAAAAAGCCAGTATCATTACAATGAGTTCTGTACAAGCCAGTGACTGATGTTTAAGATGGAATGTGCAGAAATAATTCAAGGATTATTCCAAAGACTAAAGGATATCAGTTTACACCACAAAAACTGTTTTCTTGCAAATATCTGTAAAACTTTACATTTATAAGGAGAGAAATCATACATTTACAATAGCATGTATGCTTTGGGAGGACATGGACTGTTTGGATTTCGTGTTTTTGTATTCCTAACAAAATGTCATGCAGTCATTGCAGGCATTTAATAAGCATCCAGTTTTTTGATTGAATGAAAATCACTGTGAGATACACAGATAAATATTTAACACATCTTTTCTTTTTAGAATCTTTTGAAGATTACCATTAAGAAAAGTCAAAAGTACAATATATTTCAGTTGGAAAAATTATATGCAATAATTAGCCAATGTGTTTATCAACATCGCAAAGACTATGACAAGACACAACTAATACAGGTGAGTTATACATACATATATTTTGTAATTGATATTTTGAACTACAGTGATTATAATCTTAGTTGAAGGGGGCCTCAAAGTTCATTTCATCCAACCGCAATATATTTTACACAATCAAGTTAACATAGGAATCAGATCTTTTTTAAAATTATAAATTCCAAAGTAGTTATGTAGATAAAAACAGGTGCAATTTTTGTGCTTTGTCTTCTTGGGATTTCTTTTCTGTTTTAGACTTGAATTTTTCTTTTTGTAATATTATCAGTGTATATATTTTCATATTTCTCATTTTTATGTTAAAATACTATTCCATTATTTAACAAAATTAGTTTGTTATATAATCATTAAACATGAGTTGGTTTTTTTTTTCTTGGCTGCCTATTCTACTTTTGGACAAGTCTCATTGTTAGTCTTTCTTATATTAAGTCAGAATCTCTCTTCCTGTTCAAAGAATATTTGTTTTGAAGGCAGCATGATTCAATGGAAGATCATTGAACTGGAAATCACTGGATCCAAGTTCAGTCTTAGCTATTTCTTTTTAAGTACTTTTGTGACATTGGGCAAATTCCCTAACCTCTCTGTGCCTCAGGTGTCCTAGTTGCCCTCAATTAAAACATTCAGTTTCTCTTCTGTTTCACAAACCCTTCATTATTTGATTACTGCTCTCATGTCTATAATGCTACTTTCCCACTCAGCTCTGTGACACTAGGAAAGATTTAAACTTAATCAACATGTTACCTCATTTGAAAACTGAAGGGTTTATACTGGACAATCTGCAAATTCTTTTCTGTCTCTAAAATTACTTGAAGGTCAAGAATAAAAGACATTTATGCACGAGAGTTGAAGTCAGAGTATGTGAGTTTTTAAAATCTTGACCCTCCGACGCAGTGGATAGAGCACCAGCCCTGAAGTCAGGAGGACCTGAGTTCAAATCTGGTCTCAGACACGTAACAGCTGTGTGACCTTGGGCAAGTCACTTAACCCCAATTGCCTCAGCAAAAAGCAAAATAAAAAAAAAAAAATCTTGACCCTCCTTATCTCTGTGGCCTTTTAGTGAGGCACTTCATCTCTGGTCCTTAGTTTCCTCAAATATAAAATTGAATGAGTTGAATTTAAATGATCACCAGGATTCCTTTTACTCTTATGGCATGATTCCCACACAATCCTGATTACCTTTTTTCAAATAAGCTTCAGCTTATTTGATGTCTTTTAAACTGTATATCATTGACTTACTCAAAGGGCCTTCAGAGATCATCTAAATCAGTAATGTCAAGCTCAGAATAAAAACCAAGGCTACCAAACTTTCCATAAGGATTCCTATGGGCCACACATTGACTTGGCAATTTTGACATACTTATTATATCTGTTTTATTGTATTTTATTTTTAAAAATATTTTCTAATTACATTTTTATTTGGTTTGTGCTGCACTCCCATATTGTGGGCCTCATAGAACACGTTTGGCACCTCTCCATCTAGATCAAACCCTAATCAAAATAAAAATTATAATCAGAGACTTTTGGATAATTCTAGAATGTTCACGATTCCAAAAAAATGCAACTAAAGCTACTCAGTTTAGAATATTAATTATTTGATATGAAGTGAACTAAAGTTTTTCTTGATGCCTCAAAGAGCTTTCCAATCAAATTAATAGGAGAGAATTTTTTTTTATCTTTTTAAGACGAAATACTTATAAGGACTTCAGCATGATTATTGCAAATAAAACAGACTGATGTAACTAAGCATTGCCATCATTGCAGATTATGCTTTGAATAGTTTGAATTATTGCAGATGTTTGGAAGATACAGATGACATTTCTACTCCTTTATTCCTCAAGTTCTATAATATAGACTAGCTTTCCCCTTGTTTTGTTCTAAGTTGTTTATTTAGAGGTTTTACTATAATAATTATTATTCTTGAGGAATGAGATATTCAGTTTAGCTGAAAGTGATGTATTCCGTTTAACTCTATGGGGATAATGATACTACCCACCTTTTAGGGTTGTACTGAGGATCAGATGAGATGGCATATGTAATAAAAGTTGGAAATTATTTATTTTTAAATGTGATCAGGATGATTGATTAGCTTGAATTTACCAGTTCGGAGACTTCAGAAATATTTTAGTCTAGTCCCAGAATTTATCAGGATTTTTTTCTCCAACAACAAAATAATCTACTTTGCTTTTTAGAAAACTTAGTAGGGGAAAACCCACCTCCTTAAACAGAGCACATTCAAGGCCACAGCCCTCAGTTTTGTTTTCTTAGAAATTCTGAAGTTTATTAACCACAGGTCTTCAGTCTAAACAAAAATAAACCAAAAAAACATTTTTGATGAAAGCTTTTTTCAATATGAGGAGACATTGATCACTTTAAAATATTTCAAGGGTAGGCTTTTATATGAAATCATTAGTATGGTTTATTTTTGTTTTTTCCTGGCAATGGTTGGCTTGAAAAATTTAGGCACTACTGAAATATTTTAAAGTATTATTTATTGTAAATAGACAAATTTTGGGATAATATTCTTTAAAGCTTTTTGACTTGTATCACATCAATCTTGTACTCGATCAGAGGGGGTAGTTAAGTAATAAAATAATAGCATTAAAACTTACTGGGTTGTTTTTTGTTTTTTGTTTTTTTCTCTTTCTTAATCTAGAAAATGGAGCAAGAAATCAAAAACTTTAGTTGTTCCAAATCATGAAGTTGTGAGATTCAACTTTCTTCAATATGACATCTTTTTTTGTTCACTTTTATTATCTCTGCATAGCTAGTGCAAAATTGAATTTCTACCTATTTAAGATATATTGTTATTAAAATACTGCTAAATAAAGTATTTAAAGCTGTTTTTAATTTTGTATGTGTGAAGGTGGATGTTTAAAAGATGATTTTGATAGATATATGCAGTCTGAATCACAGCAAGACTGTTGAATATTTAATGTTGCGACATTTAAACTCAAAGTACTCTGCAGGCCTATTAAAGTTTTGATAAGTTTAGTTCTTTGTCAGAGGCCATTAATTGTTCATTAGATTTTTGACCTTTGTGTCATAAGGTTAATTGAAAGTGGAAATCTATTAATAACAAATCTGTTAAATTAATTTAAAATTTCCCCAGACTTACATTTGACTCTGGTAATTTTGTCCTTTCTTTTCTTTTCCTTAATGGGATAATTAAATAGGCCTCATTACCTATCATTGACTTCTGTTCCTTCTCTTTTTAGTCCAGTTTTTGTTGTTGTTGTTGTTTTGTTGTCTGTCTGTTTTGGGTCCTATCATCTAATTTTCTGCTTTCTGTGACTTTCTTTTTCTTGCCTCATTACCCAAGAACTAATGTTCAGGTTTAGAATTAGTAAAACTCTGAACATGCAGCAAAAAGTTTTACAACAATTTTAAACTTGAACACTAAAATTAAGGTCTTTGTAAAATATGCATTTTCATAATTCTGATTTAGGTTTTATAAATATCCATGTTTACATTTTCTTATGTAACTTTCAAGTTTTTTGAGTTGATAACTACATTTTTGATGTTTTTTTTTTTTTAATGAGAGAATTAGATTTGAAATCTAAGCCTTGTCGCCTTCAAAATTTGTGTTGAAATGTCATATAAAACTACTTTGTTGTTTACAGTTGTATAAATGTTATACATTTTGATATTTTGTATTAATACCAAAAATAAATATCCTGGGCATCTTTAAATGGTTAAAATATTTACTACAATGCATATTCACTTTTTGAAAATGTTAATCCCCAAAGTTGCTTCTGTGAGGAGCTTTAAATTTTTCTGATTGATGTGGGTATTTTTGTGGAGATATGGAGAGTGTTTTAGTAAAGCTATTCTATTATTTGGACTTTGGTCACTCTTTATGTAATGGTTAATGTTATACTGCCTTTCATTCCTTCAAGTATCATATGAACTACCTGGTGACTAGTTTATCACCTTTAAATTAGTTGTTACTGCCTTAAGTATTTATATAACCAGCTTTAAGCAGTACTATACACATGAAAAAGTTTTCCAAAAAATATGTATGTACCTGGATATAAATATTTTGCTTGTACTGAAATTTTATATATAAATTATTATTTTTCCAGGTACATATTTTGTAACATTAGCACTTCATTTTTATGTATAGTTTGCATAATAAATTTTGCAAGTTGAAAATAACTGAATTTTGCTTTTATGTCTTTGGTATTTTAAGCATAATATTGAAGATAATTGACTGGACAGTGGAGCAATTACAAAAAGATGAAGAAGTGAGAGTTTACAAGGGAGGCCATTTTCTCACTATCCCTTTTAAAATTAGTTGTTGAGATGTCAAAAAGAAACCAAACTTACTAGAAGTCCTAAAATAAAGGAAGAAAGCTTTCCCAAAAATATGGTTCTACCATCAAAAAGAAAATTTATAAAAAGTATTTTGAAGCAATATGAAGAATAGCACCTAAAACAATTTTCTCAAGGCATAGTAAAATTAGACACTAAGCAATTGAATGGAAAGAAGCACTTCCAAGGAGAATATTAAGCATCTATGTTGAAATTATCATGCCAGGCACTGGGGACAGATCAAAATGAAATGATCCCTGCCATTAAGTAGTTTATATTCTGCTGAGGTGGTTGGAGTAGATGCATGGATATAAAAGTAAATGAAGAGTATATATAGGGTAGTTATAGAAGGAAAGAGACCAACATTTCAAGAAATTAGGAAAGGTATCCCTGAAAGAAATAAGGATTCTTAGGCAGTAGGTGAGAAATTAGTGCATTCTAAGTATAGAAAACCACCTGTACAGGACATCTAGGTGGCATGTGGTGCTATAGAGTACCAGCCCTGAAGTCAGGAGGACCTGAGTTCAAATGTGGTCTCACATATTTAACATTTCCTAGCTGTATGATTTTGGGCAAACCACTTAACCCCAGTTGCCTCAGGGGAAAAAAGAAAACCATCTGTGCATAGGAAATAAATGGAATTTTGTAATGAGATGGGTAGATCAGTCTGACTAGAAGAGTGTGCATAGATGAGATTATGGATTTTAAATGTCACCTTAAGTTAGATCTTGTATTTTATTCTACAAGTTATGTTACTCTGTCAACCAGGTCCACTACAAATTGATGTCTAATTTCAAGTGTGTCTAAACTCCTACACAGTGGGGGGGGTTTTGTTTTGTTTTTTATCCTTGATTGATTTTTCTATCCAAGTTAACATGTTATTGTAGAAATTGTTTTGGTTTTATTTACTTCACTTGGCATCAGTGTTTAGGAAGCTAAATGATAACCATGAAGAGCATATTGGATCTGGAGTCAAGAAAACCTAAGCTCAAATGTGGTAGCAGGCACTTATCTAGCTGGGGAACCAAGGGCAAATCATCTGAACTTCTGTTTAATTCCCTTATTTGTAAAAGTGAGAATACTGTTACCTAACACCCAGATTATTAGGAGGATAAAATGAGATTTGTAAAACACTTTATAAACCTTAAAATGGTGTTAGATAAATGCTAGCTATTAAGGCTTCAAAGTTTCTCTGAAGATAATTTTATTTCTTGTAGCATAATATTCTGTTATTTCTTATTTCAAACTTTAGCATTTCTACTATTGATGGGCATTAAGTCTTTGGGAGGAGGGTGGGTTTGTTTTGTTTTGTTTTTTCTACAACATAAAACTGCTAAAATTACTTTTATGCATAAATCCTTTTCCTCTTGGATTTCTAGGATGTAAGTCCACTTACAGATTGCTCTCCAAAATATTTAAGCCAGTTTAATTCACAATTACATCAAAAGTACCTTGTTTTCCTATAACCCTTCTGACAATTATTTTTCTTGTTTCTCATTTTTACAAATTTGATTTAATTTCTCATAATGCTCCCCCATAGCACTTGTCCCAAACCTAGGATCATAGATTCAGTGCTAGAAGGGACATGGTCATGAAGAGCAACTCCCATATTTTAGCAAACTAAAAAACTGAGGATTTACCCAAGATAACACATCTAGTAAGTGATTAAATGAGACCCAACTGTCTTAATACTCATCTCTACTATGACCCAGTATATTTGATAACAAGAGAGGTAGAAAAACCCAGTTCTCTGACACCCTTTCAAAGAGTAAAGAGAGAACCTATTTAAGTAGAAAAGTAAACACTTCCATTTAAAACTTTTTTTTAAAAAAAGCCCAAAAACAGGAGTGGCTAAGAGGGTAATCCCTCTAAATTACACTGAAAAAATACAGCTAATCTCTGGTAGAAAAACTTGAAGCCTATAAACTTCAAAGAACTACATCAGTGTAATTATGAATCAATTTTTTTTAAAAGCCTGCAAACACAAGAAATATATTATGAGTTAAGAAAAGCCCATAAGAAGCTCTGACAAAGGTAAATCCACAGCAAATACTAGGTAGAATAACTAACTACTAGGAAGAAAGATCTTGGCTACAGATAACTAAGAGTGAATGGAAGAAATTTAAGAATTATTGGGATTAAAAACTATAAAATCGGGAAGGAAAATACTTCAAAACAGGTGGAAAACTTTAATGAACTCCCTAAAAAAATTAGCCCAATGAGGACTCAACTTTATATTCAAGACTATAAATATTTAAATGAATTTTAAAAATTGAAAGCAATAAAGTATAAGGTATATAAAAAACATCTGACTTGGAAAACAGATTCAGAAAAGATACTTGAAGCATGAGACTTCCAAAGAGAACTGGGTACCACACTTGAAATCCTTTTTTAAAAAAAAAAAAGTATCAGATCTATTAGAACAAGAGGATAAAGTGAAGATTGAACAAGTCCATTGGTCACCTCTCCAAAGACTACTGCTTTTTGTCTCCAAAGACACTCCAAACTGAAAAAAATCAAAAAAATTACCAAAATCCAGAGCTTCCAAGAGAAAATACATGTGAAAAGATGCTTGTAGAAAGAGTTCTTAAGTACTAAAGAACCAGTTACAAGATGATTATAACAGGACTGGGGGAGGGAGCTTGAGATAAAATATTCCAAAATGCAAAAAATGGAGTCGAAACTTTTCCTGAAGAGGAAGTTTGGTTACTCTGAGGAGAAATAATCTACTTCTCTAAAGAGTTGCCTTTCTCTCTACATCTAGCTTGTATGTATTGTTTATGTTTGTGTTGTCTCCCCAGTTAAAATGTGAGTTTTTTGTGTACAAGGATCGGTTTTGTTTTTCTTTTTGTTTTTTATATTCCTAGTACTTAGCAAAGTGACTGAAGCTTATTTATTATATAGCAAGTGCTTGACAAATGTTTATTGATTAATTTTATTTGACTGATTGACCAGTGGGTCAAAAAATCATATAGTTGAGATAAAGAAGCTATCAAGTGAGATCATCAATCCAATAAAGGTCAGAAAAAACTGAACAGTAGTAGTCTTACTTGCTCAAAAACAAAAAAAGTTATTTGTTAAACTGATTACAGCAACAATAAAGAGGTCAGTTGTCTTCTTGGGGCATGTCCAGGATATAACAGAGAACCTCACTCCCACTTGTGATGATTCACTTATGCACAAGTGATAATACCAGATGGAACATAGAAAAAGCATTGCCAATAATTATGAAATCTTGGGTAAGAAAAGACCATGAAATCCTGGTTATGTTTTCCTCTTTGTTGCCCATTGAAAGCAAGGGACAAACAAAAGAAAAAGCGTGGGAAATAGCTGATTTAGGAGTATATGAGAATAGGATTTGGATTTTAGACCAAAGTTTAATATATGTATATAGTATGTCTGGACAGAAAGACTTGGGGGAGGAGGTCAACTTTGATACTGGACTCACTCTAGCCTTCCTTTAAAAAAGATTTTGGAGAAGACTTCCAAAAAATTACCTTCCAAAAACAAAGAGCAAGAGAAAGCAATGCTCTTTCTCCACCTCACCTTCTCTCTCAGCTTACTGCTTGCCTCCATGTTTGTCTGTTTCCATCGCTTTTTTTTTTTTTCTCCCTTCCAAAGAAAGGGCAGGGCATGGTAGTTAATCAAAATTGGTACCTCTTTCTTCCCCAAAGTCAGGCTATCTCTAAATAACAGATCCCTGATCAGAGATGGAGTGCACCAAACAAAAGCTAGTAAGAATGTATTTTTTGGATGTCTTGCAAATTTTATAAAAATGGCTTTTAAAAGGATAGTGGATATTGATGTTTGCTTGCATTGTATTTCCTTTATCGGATTATTCTTTCTTGTAGATACGATTTCTCCTGTACAAAAAATGATGCAATAACTATACATATATTCGATTTCTTAAGTATTCTAACATAATTATCATGTAGTGGATATCCTGCCATCTAGGGGAGGGGTGGGGAGTAGGGGGGAAAAATTCAAAATTTAGACAAAAAGCAGCAGGAAGTAGCCATAAGCTAAATGACAGGTTTGACCTCACGTGACTAGTTCTGGAGAGGAATGCTTCATTTATAAAAGGATGAGGGGAGCAGGATCTATTAATGGGGGAAAGTGATAGCATTAAATAATAAAGTATCTTGATATTAGCAAAGCCAAGAACCGGAAGAGAAGAAGCATGACAAATATGAGCGAAAGTTAATGGAGGGGAAAAGTGATTTTTTTTTTTTTTTTTTTTTTTTGGTATTGGAGTATACTGGAGACTACTTAGAAAGAAGGGAAATAGGATAAGAAGTATAAAAAATAGATCAGGAGGCTGACACTGAGGCATGATATAACAGTGACGGGCAACTTTAGTTATCCAGACCTTGTTGTCTCCTTGCTAAAAGCAAAGTAGCTTCTTAACTTTTATTCAGTGATCCTATTGTCTATCAAAAAATGAAAGGAACCAACAAAAGGATATGCCTTACTAACAAGGAAAATGGTTGCTGGAATAGAAATGGTGAGAACCTTGGGGGAAGTGACCACTGCCTTCTGGGGTCTATAATAAGAGATGAGGAAATCAAAGTATAGCATGTTATTCACTCTAGAATTTGGAAAAGTATATTACAAAAAAGTTCAGAGAAAGATAAGTTCCTAGACTAAAATGCTATGAGGAGGGATAGGAAATGCTCAAGAATGAAATTATCAAACACAGGGAAATGATTCCAATGAGAAGAAAAATGTCACTTGTCTTACTAGTCCAATGTGGTTTCATAGAGTACTCAACAACTGTCTTGACTCTAAAAGGAAATATATAAAAGTATGACAACCATCCTTAATACAAGGATGGATATGAGAGTGTTATGGTCTCAGAAAAACAATTGTTCAGTTGTGCTTAATTCTTCATGAACTTTTTAGTGATTTTCTTGGTAAAAATACTTGAGTAATTTACCATTTTCTTCTGCTCATTTTACAGATGTGAAAACTGAGGCAAATAGCATTAAATAATTTGCTCAGTAAGTAAATCTGAGGCTAAATTTGAACTCAGAGTAAGTTTTCCAAACTTCAGGCCTGGCACTCTATCCACTGCACTACCTAGCTGCCCTAGAAAAGGAATAAGGACTATTGCTAAGATTAGAACAACCAGGCTGGCAATAAAATGTTTTTTAATACACAGAGAAAAACAAAATGCAGAGAGAAAACAAAAATTCTGTTGTTCTCTTTAACAATATATACTTCCTTAAAAAAAAAATTTAACCAAACTTCAGTTTCCTAAGCAAGTCTTTTTTGTTTGTATTTTGAAATGTTTGTGTTTGTTGATGATTCATTGTTAAGATTACAATAAAAATGTCTTTTTTTTTTAGATCTAGGAATTTTAGCGAATTGAAAAATTAGCGTAGGAATCAGCAGGATAATGTTGCAGCCAAAAAAACTCAACATGATCTTATGTGGTATTGAGGATTTCCATGACTTTGGTGGACGGAGTGAGGCTGATAACTGTTCAACTCTGATTTACTTAAATCCAATTCAAGCTCAAGTTAAGACATAACCCTGTGAAATTATTGGTCCTCTTCAAAAATGAAGGACAACCAACTATATCATAGTAGTTAGGATTCTTTTCATTTATGGAATGCTAGAGATTCAAATAGAAAAAAAATAAAAAACAGATTCTGAGATGAAAAAGCATATAGAATATGTAACACGCTCCCTCCTCAAATCTCATTCTCAGGATTCTTATCTTCCTTCGAGACTTAGTTCAGGGGCTACTTTATATTTATTTATATATGTAGGTATATATATTTTTAAATGTGCTTGCCTTACTCCTCTAGGAGAATGAAAACTCCCTCAGGGCACAAATGGGCTATTTGTCTATTTTGGATTCTCAAGTATATGATACTGCTTGCCAAGTAGCAACTTAACAAATGTTGTTGAGTTGGATTTTAAATTTTTCTATCAAGGAACAAATAGATCAAAATAAAAAGAGGGATTAGAAAATAGAAGAAAAAAATGAAAAACAATTTTTACTTCAAGTGATAAAATTATATAATAAAGAATAATTGTCCAAACTAGTTAGTGCTGTTTTATTAATGAAAAAAAAAAAAAAAGACTGGAACAACATAGGTCATAATGAATTAGAACCAAAGATATACATCAGTTTAGTGTTTAATGAATCCCAATCACAAAACATTGGGGGAAGCAATTATTTCTTAATATAAACTGGCAAACTGAATAGCAAGTAGCATGGCAAAAAAAATATAATAAATTGGATCTTAATCCCATATAATAGGTCCCAATATATTCCAAATATTTTTTCAAAAACATGATATATATTGGGTTTAACATATTTTTAACATGTTTAACATATACTGGATTACTTGCCAACTAGAGGAGAGGGTTGGGGGAAGGGAAGGAAAATTTGGAACAAGGTTTTGCAAGGGTCAATGTTGAAAAATTATCCATGCATATGTTTTGAAAATACAAACCTTTAATTAAAAAAAGTACAATGTGGTGGAGCTGTGAACGGATCCAGCCATTCTGGAGAGCAATTTGGAGCTATGCTCAAAAAGTTATCAAACTGCATACCCTTTGACCCAGCAGCATTTCTATTGGGCTTATATCCCAAAGAAATCATAAAGGAAGGAAAGGGCCCCACATATGCAAGAATGTTTGTGGCAACCCTTTTTGTAGTGGCTAGAAACTGGAAATTGAATAGATGCCCTTCAATTAGAGAATGGCTGAATAAATTATGGTATATGAATATTATGGAATATTATTGTTCTGTAAGAAACGACCAACAGGATGATTTCAGAGAGGCCTGGAGAGACTTACATGAACTGATGCTGAGTGAAATGAGCAGAACCAGGAGATCATTATACATGGCAACAACAATACTATATGACGATCAATTTTGATGGACGTGGCTCTCTTCAACAATGAAATGTTTCAAACCAGTTCCAATTGTTCACTGAAGAGAGCCATATACACCCAGAGAGAGGGATGTGAAATGTGGACCACAACATAACATTCTCATACTCCCAATTGATGTTTGCTTACATTGTGTTTCCTTTATCTGATATGTCTTTTGTGTAGCTACGATTTTTCTTGCACAACAATGATAAGTGTGGAAATATGTATACATATATTCGATCTGTCAAGTATTTTAACATAATTAACATGTAGTGGATATCCTGCCATCTAGGGGAGGGGTGGGGAGTTGGGGGGAAAAATTTGTAACAGAAAGATATGTAAGGGTTAATGTTGAAGAATTACCCATACATGTTTTGCAAATAAAATAAAATTTAAAAAAAATTTTTTTAAAGTACAACAATAATTGCATTTGGGAAGAGGAGGGGGACAAAATAACAGATGAAATAGTCTAAAACTGTAAAATAGATGATTTTGATTTTTAATTTTCATGCAACAAAAAAAAGCAATCCATTTAGAATAAAAAGGAAAGAAAACAGGAGAAAATGTATGCCTGGTTTTTTCTTACTAAAATCTGATATCAAAAATTTATAAAGAATTAAAATACAGAAGAGCAAAGAACTAAAAATTATAAAATTCAATGTTAGCACATCTGAGAAAGACAAGCACATATATTTCTGTAGGAAGAAGGAAGGGGAGAGAAAGAAGAAAGGAAACAAGCATTAAGTACCTTCTATATGTCAGACACTGCACTAACATTAAATGGCTCGCCTGGAGTCACTAGTAAATATCTGAGGCCAAATTTGAACTCGGGTCTTTTTTGACTCCAGGCCCCATACTCTATCCACTGTGTCAACTGGCTGAATCTCCATTTATTAAGCACTTACTGTGTGCCAAGCACTCTGCTAAGAGCTGAGAATACAAAAAGAGACGACACAATCCTTGTCTTTTAGAGCTCACAATCTAACAAGAAAAATGTGCCTGAAGCAGAATTCAAACTCTGACTCCAATTTAAACACCGCTGTACTACCTAGCTGGCACCTACTTTTAAGTCCTTACTCTTCTGCTTATTAACTCTGAAATTCAAGACTTTCTCTGGATTTCACTTTCCTCATTTATCAAATGAGTGAATGATACTCTAGCTGCTCTAGAACTCTTAATGTATAATTCTATGAATTCAGATGAAAAAAAGAATCCTTGGGATTCTGACTTTAATAAATACTTTTTGTTTTGGACGTTGCCTTTCAAAGTTCTCAGCTTTTTCTCACATCTTTTTCATCACAACATTTCTGTAAATATTGGTAATTTTTAATATTCAGGATGAAATTATCATTGTGCTTTTCTAAAATTCTGCCTGCCTTTATTCTCGGATCATCTAAAACTCTTACATTTTTCTTTCTTCCTTTCCTACTTTCCTCCTTTCTTTCCTTATTCCTTTCTTTCCTTCTTTCCTTCCTTGTTTTTTTCTTTCTTTCCTTTTTTCTTCTTTCTTTCTTCCCTCCCTTCCCCTGTACTCTTCCTCCTCTCCCCTCTCCTTTATTGCTTATTAGCACCTCCACTAAGGGGTATGCAGAAATTGATAGAAATTGGAGCAATAGATTTCACAACTGTTGTAACAGTCCTGATACCTTTAGGTATGAGGAAGGAAATGAAAAATCAATTTAGAGGCTGTTTCTAGATTTAAGTTGTCATTTGCTGGAGTGTGCTGGTAAATGCATAACAAATGACTCTGAAATAATATGCATGATACAAGCCATTTCCCAATTGATAAATGGTCAAAGAATATGAACCAACAATTTTCAGATGAAGAAATTAAAGCCATTTCTAGTCATGAAAATATGCCATAAATTCCTATTGATTAAAGAAATGCAAATTAAGACAACTTCAC
Organism: Myrmecobius fasciatus; assembly: GCA_023553655.1. Taxonomy (NCBI): domain Eukaryota; kingdom Metazoa; phylum Chordata; class Mammalia; order Dasyuromorphia; family Myrmecobiidae; genus Myrmecobius; species Myrmecobius fasciatus. Next base: position 974,909 of record JAJPUD010000053.1, on the reverse strand, counting down.
ATCTCTCAAATTGACTAGGATGATAGGAAAGGAAAATAACTGTCAGAGGGGATATGGGAAAACTGGAATACTAATGCATTGTTGGTGAAGTTATGAAATGATCAAACCATTCTGGACAGCAATTTGGCTATAAAAATGTATACCCTCTAAGATCCAGAGTCTGTACTGGGTCTATATCCCAAAAAGATCATAAAAGAGGGAAAAGAACACACATGTACAAAAATGTTAGCAGTCTTTTTGTCATGGCAAGAAACTAAAATTGAGTGGATGCTTATCGGTTAAGAAATGGCTAAACAAGTTATAGTATATGAATATAATGGAATATTATTGTTCTGTAAGAAATGATGAGCAGGCTGATTTCAGAAAGGCCTGGAGAGACTTACATGAATTGATGCTGAATGAAATAAGCAAAACCAAGAGAACATTGTACACAGCAACAGCAAGATTATGTGATGATCAACTGTGATGGGCTTGGCTCTCTTCAACAATGAGGTAATTCAAAGCAATTCCAATAGACTTGTGATGGAGAGAGACATCCACATCCAGAGAGAATAATGGAGACTGAATGTGAATCAAAGCATAATATTTTCAGCTTTTTGTTTGTTTGTTTGCTTGCTTGATTTTTTTCCTTTTTTGTATTTTTCCCTTTGATCTGATATTTTTGTGCAGCATTATATATATATATATATATGTATATATATATATGGAAATATGCCTAGAATCACATGTTTTATTTATTTTGTATTGCTTGCTGCCTTGGGAAGGGAAGGAGAGGGAGAAAAATTTGGAACACAAGGTTTTGCAAAGGTGAATGTTGAAAACTATCTTTGTGTGTATTTGGAAAAATAAAATACTATTTAAAAAAAAAGAAAAATATGCACAAGACCCATCTTTAGGTTTAATCTGCATCGTTACCATGTTGCCATACTTTCTTAAGTTCAGACAATCAACATTAACCAAACAGTAAATCAAACTCCTAATTTGTAGCCAATTCCCAAGGTATAAATGCTCACACTGTAAATTTAACAATCCACTCTCACCATTGCTGGCTTCAGCTCACCTCTGGTATGGGTCACACTAGGACATAAGATATAATTGATACATATACATCAGAATTGCAGTTCCTCAGGGTTGGAAGTGATCCCAGAAGCTAAGTAGGAACCCATTAGCTCAACATGTAAGTCATTAGACTTTTTTTTTTTTCTGAGACAATATTTGTAAAGCATCTGGTGAGAAATAAAACTGTTTGTTCCCATAAATTCAGAGTAGCAATTAGTAGAAGGACCAGATAAAATGTAATGTAACTAGTTCTGTCATTTTCAAGGTTAGAAGATAGTTAAATAAGGTAAAGGTTAAGTTTTGCTTGAAGTACTCATGCACTTGTAAGTATTAACTTCTCCCCAGGAAGATCTAAGGCTCCTTTTAACAGTCATGCAATGTAAGTGATGGGAAGTAACTTGAAGAAGGTGGGCAGAAAAGCATGTAAACCTGTTGCACGCGGCCAATGGGGAATGGAGGGAGGGGCCTACACTGGGGAATAGAATAAGAAGGATCTCTCAACTTTTGTGAGTGAGTGTGTGTGTGCTCGCCCCTTGAAATTCACAAAAACACGCCCTCTTCTTGCAAGAATGTAAATAAAACAGACTTTTAACTTCATCCCTTTCTGAGTCTAAAAGGTTTATATCTCATACCTGGCACATAAATAGGTGCTTAATAAATACTCGTTCCCTCCCTCTAAGTTAAATATTCATATTTCCTTAAGTGATTCATATAAGGTTTCTAGTCTTCTCATAATCCTGGTTGCCTTCTTCTAACATGTTCCATCTTTTCTATTTCCTTCCTAAAATCTACTGTCTAGCACTGCAAACATTACTGTAAATGTGGCCTAACCTAGTTATAGTTAAGAACGACAATTAATCTTCCTTAAGCCACCAATTTATGAAGTATGGTCTAGCTGAGACTACATAAAGAAAAACTCTAGGGAGCAGTGGGTCTGGACTTTGATTGTGACCTGATAGTCCCCTTTTTTTTTTGTGGTTGTTATACCTTTACCTGCACCAGTTGGTACGGTGGATAGAGGACTAGACTAGACTAGATTTATTTTCCTGAGTTCAAATTTGGCCTCAGATACTTAAATTATGATACCCTGGACAAGTCAATTAACTCAAATTTACTCGTGTGAAATGAGCTGGAGAAGGAAATATCAAACCACTCCAGTGTCTTTGACAAAAAAAAAAAAATCATGAAAAGTTGAACATGATTGAATGAGAACAAATATAAAATCATAAGAAACAGTGCCTGGAAAGTTCATAAACAATGTATAAATCATATGTAAATATAAATCAAAGTCTATAAATGATCCTGGACAGTAAGAAGACTCACATCACAAATTTCTTCAGTCCAAGAGAGTACTATAAAATGAATACTTTGCAACTTTTTCATTTATATCAGTAAAGACTTGTATGTATTATCTACATACATATGCATAAATATATACATATTTATTTACTGATAAATGAGCAGCTCTCTTAATGGGTTGTGTCTCCAAAGGGCAGTTGCTACCTAGGTTTCCAGAGGGTCACCCCTCTGGGGCTCTGATCCTATTCTTAAAGCTCATGAGCTTCCAACCTCCCAGTAGAATCAATTTAGTTCTTAGCAAAATTATTTGCTAAACTGGCATAATCATGAACAACAGTTAAAAAACATTTTTCCCATAAATCTCGTACACATCCATCATCCACGGGAAGAGTGGGCTCAAACATAAAATATGATGTAGTGAGGCGCCCGGCAACTCACAAATCCTGGTAAGGAAGGATTGGGGAAGTACTTTCTTTCTTTTTAGTAGAATCTTTATGCAACTTCCTTTGAATGCAGCATTTCTATCCGGAGTTTAGCTTTGTCTAATCCCCAGGCTGTGTCCCTCTCTATTGTCTGGGGTCACAATCCTTCACTCTGCTTCCTCCCTCTGGTTACTGTATCCGTGTTTGTCCGAAGAATGTGGCTGTGATCTTCACTAAATCTAGTGCCTCCTGATGATCTAGCAGGATTCCTTGAAAGTTACATAGATGATGTGTATGGGAAGGAGGGGGAAGAGAAATCCCGTCCTTTTTCCTCCACTGCAGGAGGTAGTTTTTCACCTTGCAATCTCTTCCACAAGTTGCAATCTTCCGCTCAGCTGCTAGACGCTACTGCCTAGACGTCACTACTGATGGAGGCAAGAAGAGAGAAAAGTCCTATTCTCTAGGAGGGATGGGAGAGTCGGGGATCGGTAGGAACCGGACAAGGAAGAGCGGGGAGGGAGGTCTCTCTCCATAACTTCTGAGCCTCAATTTCTGGGAGTTCTTCACGGGTTAGCAATTTAAAGTCCGAAGAGGCAAAACTAATTTGTTTTCTTGGCCAATCATATTGTATCCTTCTTGATACAATTAGAGAAGGGTTTGTATTTTTAGAAATTAAACCTATATTGCTGCTTCCTTAAAACTTGATCATGTACATTCACTAAACTGGAGATCTCTTTCCCTCTTATATAAATTATATACATGCACTGCTATACAAATCCCAAAACCCACAATTTTTAAAAGGATGAAATGAACACTTTTAAAATAATTATTTTATTTATTAGAGATAGGTACTAGATGAATGATTTCGTTTCTCTAAGGAAGTCTGATAAGAAAGCTCTCTTATTTATTAATGGTACAAAAACCTTCCTCCCTCCACTAAAAGAATTAATAATACTATTTTTAATGAGAGTAATGAGACTGAATGTGTTCATTAGTTTTTGAAAGACTTGATTTAAGATTTTGTGATATAGTAATTTGAAGATCTGATTTCACATTCAGTTTTATTTTGATACTTGGTTGGCTTTAATGGTTATCATAACTTAAAAAAAATTATTCCTTATAGAGATACATGATTCTAAAAAGAATAGCCCTAGCTTGTATTACTAAATCATGACTCATTTTTCTGTCCCATCCATCAATTATGTAAAGGTTTTTGTTTAAATTTGGCTAGTGAATTTCCATCTTCTCAGAAGGTGTTGCATTTTTCATATTTTTAACAAATGGGTTCCAAACCTTTTGTATGGAAGTTTAGAAATTTTTGGTGCAAAAATCTCCTGGCACAGACAAGGACTCCATCACTTATTAAAAGTCCCCAACTCTGAGCTTATTCTCTCTTACCTGGTTCAGATTTTGAGAGGTCCTGCCCTTGAAACGAATTTTCATACTCACCACTCTATGTTATAGTAGAAATTTAGAGACAATCTCTTAAACAAAGCTTAAGTTTGGCTTATTTATATCCAAGGTCTATCTAAAAGGGTGTGACTTAGTTAATCCTAAATCACACCTAGAAAGGTACTCTGCATATCAAAAAATCAAGCATTTATGTTATTAAGTGTCTACTATGTCACAGGCACTTTATGGAATACAAAGCAAGAGTATAAAAAAAAGTTCCTATACTGGAGAAGCTCATATTCTGACAGGGGATCTAGGTATACATACAATTATATGTAGAATACAAAATGATTACAAACTACTAATTCTCTTGTGCCTTTGTAAATTAATTTCAGAATAGTAGAGTGGATAGAGAGAAAGCTTTAGCATGGAAAGATGGGGTCCAAATTCCCCTTCTGACCACTACTGCCTAAGTGACCCCAGTCATGCCTATTAATACCTAGGTGCTTTCTCAAAGATTCAAATTACAGAACAATTGCTGATCTCCATTCATAGAAGAACTTTCCCCATTAATCCACTAATTAAACCATGCTTCAATTTCTACTCATAAAAGGGTGTAAAACAGAAATGGAAATTCAAAAACAAATCAGGTAACGTTGTAATTATGATTATTTGTGTTCATATCTTATCATAGTTTTAGACCCAAAATAATAGATTAATAAATACTTGTCAAATTGCTTTGCACAAAATTAAAAAAAAAAAAAACTAGACCTGAGAAGATTAAATACAAGCATTGGTTGTCACTTGACAAGCTAAACAAATTGTATTTTTCAGTGTTAAATGCCCAAATGAAGAGAGTTAAAATCATTTAGTTACAAAATATGAGGGGCAACTCAGATATAATCTACCAATTTACTAAGCATTCATGTGTATTAGACAGTTTTCTCTTTAGCCTGACAGATGGTGAGTGCATGTTTTAAGAATCTACAAAAAAAGCAAAATTTGAAAAGTACGAGATACTCTCATTACATTTGGACAAAACCATCAATCAAGAAGCATTTATTAAGCTAAATGTGTTTTGTTTTGTTGTGTCATCTGTATAGGGCTAGAAACTGGCACTTCCATAATTTATAGTTTTAGAGGGTTGCCTAGGGCCCAGCTTCTTAAACTGTGGTTTGTGACCCCCTATTGAGTCTTTAACTGAATGTGGGGATCATGAAATTATGATTTATTATCAGTAAATATTTAATTTTATGCCTATTTTAGATACACATATACACAGGGTTACATAAAAATTTCTTGGGTGAAAGGGGATCACGAATGAGAAAAGTTTAAGAAGCTCTAGCCTAGGGCAACAAGAGATTGTAATTTGCCTGTGCTCAAAATGAAAATATGTGTCAAGGGCAGGACATAAATCCAAACCTTCTTGTCTCACAGCCAGCCCTCTTTCCAACATGACAGGCTGCTTCTCTGAAAGAAGGCTCTGAAGTGGAAAGGCAATGGACTATCTTTAAGTCTCCTAGCTATAATCCTACACTGATCCAATACTTCTTTAATGCCAAAATGGGACTTTTTAGCCCATTTCACCACTCGATTTATAGTTTGTTGACATGGTTCAACTCTTTTGTTTCTTCATTCTTGGTAGCATTGCTGCATCCTATTTTTATTTCACGTTTTTAAAGGGGAAAAATGAAAAAGCTCATTTAAGATTTTCATTTTCAGTGAGCAAAGGTTGGGAGATGAAATCCCTATATGAAAACAGTTGCTGTGCCAATGACTACTCTCTGGCTCTGATTCAAAGGAAAGCAATTAGCATGCAGCGAGAGGGCTCTTGGAGTACTTCTACTTTCAGACAGCACATTTGTTTAAGTGTTCTGAATGTACGTGATTAAAACAGTTAATGGATCAAAGAAAAGTCCAAATTGATATCTTGGACATATGGATACTGTGAGGGAGCAGTATTTGTTTAAAAGCCTTATTGTGAAACTTCCACTGGTATAAAGACTGACTGGAGGAAGGAGGAAGATTCATTGGCATAGATAATGTATTCACAAAATAATTTGGAATCTGATTACGAATGATGAATCTTAATTATGGCTGTTTACTGTGATGAATATTTAGGAAAATCATGGAGTTTAAAAATGACAAGCCTCACACTTTAACTCCAGCTATTTAAGAAGAAAAGTAAGTACCACCCTATATAAATATTCTGTAATTACTCTGTAATTTCAGTTACATATTTTAGATGAAGGACCCTATCTTGCCTGCCTGCTATCTTCCTTTTAATGCTATTTATCTTTTCCACACCAGTTGGGAAAAATGTAAATTAGATGCTACTTGCTAATTCTCAGGTTCTTTCTTCATTTTCCCCCCACAGATGTTACATGAAGGATAATCACTCAGATCCTGCTTAAATGAAAATGGCTGCCCAGTAAGATGCTTCCTGGACATTTTTAAACATTTTTAAACCTTGCAGAAAGAGAAGAGAAAAATAGTAGATTGGGTACATAGGAATGTTTCTTTCAACTTTTTAAAAAAAAGTATTTTTTTAAATAATGAGTACTGATTATTTTTTCTCCCACCTATCCCCAATTTAAAAGAGAAAAGAAAAACAAAATCCTTGTAGCAAATATGCCTTAGCAAGCAAAACAAATTCCCATGATATTCTAAAAATATGTTTCATTGTACATCTTAAAACTATCATTTCTCCATCAGAATGTGAATAGATCATTATCAGTCCTCTGATAAGAGGATGCTCATTTTTGGATTTCTTTGGTTTCTACATCAAACTCGTCATTGGGAAATCTCATCATCTTGCAAGATCCATCAGCCTTGTTACTTTCATCACATGCGCACCTCTCTCTCCTTCTGATTGGAAAGTAGTTCTTCCTTTTAAGTAGGGACAAAGACTGACTTATTGCATATCATATTTTCTACCTTGCTACATTCATTCTGTCCTTCTTTGGACTGTTATTCTTTTTTTGTATTTTTATCCCTAATACTTATAGCAATGCCTAGTACATTTTATTGTTGTTTTTCAGTCATTTAGTCATGTCTGTTGAGCATCACCTTAGTCACTAATTCTTTAACCCCCCCCCAAAAAAAATGCTGCTATAACTGTTTTTGTACACATGAGTTCTTTTCCTTTCTTGGATCTCTTTGGGATATAGACCTAGTAGTAATGCCACTGGGTCAAAAGACATGCACAGTTTAATAGCACTGGGGCTTGGTTTCAAATTGCTTTCCAGTTCACAGCTTCACCAACAGTGCATTAAAGTCCCTCTTCTCCCAAAATCCCTCTAGCATTTGTCATTTTTTTTGGAGGGGGAGGTCTCAATTTAGTCAATCTGGTTGTTTTAATTTGTGTTTCCTCTAATTATTAGTGATTTACTACATTTTTATAATATAGTTATTGATAACTTGGATTTCTTCTTCAGAAATTGCCTATTCATGTCTTTATGCCATTTTTCAATTGCAGAATAGTTTTATTTTTTACAAATTTAATTCTTCATATATTTTTTAAATGAGACCTTTCAATTTCAATAGATTTGTAATGGAAAGTGCCATCCACATTCAGAAAGAGAACTATGGAGACTAAATGTGGATCAAAGCATAATATTTTCACCTTTTTGTTTATTTATTTTACTGAGGCAATTGGGGTTAAGTGACTTGCCCAGGGTCACACAGCTAGGAAGTGTTAAGCGTCTGAGACCAGATTTGAATTCAGGTTCTCCTGACTTCAGGGCTGGTGCTCTATCCACTGCACCACCTAGCTGCCCCCACCTTTTGGTTACTATTGTTGTTTATTTGCTTTTTTCCCCCCTTTTTGATCTGATTTTTCTTATGCAGCATGACATATATGGAAACATGTTTAGAAGAATTGCACATACTTAATCTATATCAGATTACTTGCTATCTTGGAGAGGGGGAAAGGGAAAAGAGAGGTAAAAAAAATCTGAAGCACAAAGCTTTCAAAGGTGAATGTTGAAAACTATCTTTGTATGTATTTGGAAAAATAAAATACTATTTAAAAAATAAGACCTTTATCAGAGAAACTGGCTGCAAAGGTTTTTGTTCTCAACTTCCTGCTTCTCTTCTAATTTTAGTTGCACTGGCTATACTTATACAAAAACATTTTGATTTCATGTAATCAAAATTGTCCATTTTATCTCACATGAATTTCTCTAACACTTGTGTCATCATGACCTTTTCCTCTATTGATCATGACCTCTTACCCTTTCAGTAATCTGTAGATTTGATCTACATCAGTAGATCTGATGATTAATTGCTTCCTTGCTCCTCTAATTTGTTTATGGTGTCATTCTTTATGTTTAAGTCATGTACCCTTTTGGAGTTTATCTTGGTGTGCAGTATAAGATGTTGTAGGAAGGGCTTCAAATGTCAGCTAAGAAACTGGTATTTTATTCTATAGACAATGATGAACCAATGAAAGTTCTTGAGCAGCATAGTCAGACTTGTGCCTTAGTTTCTGGCTAAGCCCATAGAAGTTTTTCATCTTCTTAGACCATATCTGTGCTGGCAAAGCCTTTAAGTTACCCTAGGGTCAACTATAAATCTTTTTTTTTTTTTTTTTTTTTGCTTTTTGCTGAGGCAATTGAGGTTAAGTGACTTGCCCAGGGTCACACAGCTAGGGAATGTTATGTGTCTGAGACCAAATTTGAACTCAGGTCTTCCTGACTTCAGAGCTGGTGCTCTATCCACTGCGCCACCTAGCTGCCCCTCAACTATAAATCTTGATGAAACATTAGAATAAGACGACAGGGAAGATTATAGGAGCCTAAGTTTTAGTGCTGATACAAACCTAAGTCCAATTTGTTCTCTCCTTTTAGTATGAGTAAAGTTAGGTTAAATTACTTGTTTATAGCCAAATAGCCAGAGTGATTAATCCAGAGAATGTTTCTAAAGGCATCTATAAACAAATTAATTTAAAAGTTAGCCAAATGTTCAAAGATCCTAATATACTGGCTTCAACCTATCTTTAAGTTCTCTCTCCTGACTTGGCTGTAACTAGGAAAACCAGGAATGCACCTGGAATAAGTAGAAAGAAATGCATCTAGAACAAATAACAAAGAAATATGCATGAAGCAAGCAACAAAAAATTCATCTAGGACAAGCAGCACAGATCAAATTTGTAATTTGTGATGTAAAAATTATATGAGCAATTAAGATAAATTTAGTTGAGTGGAAAGGAAAAATAGTTATTGTAATTGTTATGATGCTTCTAATAAAGAGTAAATGTTAAATTTTATATCTTCTAAATTTCAGTATCTCCTTCAGATACTTCATGTATCATCTCCTCAATATCTTTCTCCAGAGGACAAAACTCTGGTCCTACAACCCTAGTTATAACTCTGTCTCCCACTATTTCTTGTTTCCTAAGCTCCTTCAAATGTTCTCTCTTTCCTTCCATTGTTTATTTTATATATATCTTTAATAAAAAATGCTTTTTCCTCTTCTACCAGCAATAAAATGCAAGCTTCTTGTGCTTAGGAACTGTTTTGATTTTGTCTTTGCATGCTCAGCCCTTAACACAGGGACTGTTACTGGACTTCTTATGTTGAATCTATTGAAATTTTACCTGTTCTTTAAGGCCCATTTGAAATGGCACCTACTTCTTGAAGCCTTCCTAATTCTAAAATGGGATGAACCACAAATTTCCACCCTATACCATTTTCAATTTTCTTTTACGTTTTATATATTATCTTCCCCAATGAGAATGTCAGCTCCTTTAGAGTAAGGATTAGCTTTCTTTCTGCTTGCATTTGTATTCATAACACAATACTTAGCACATAATATGTTCTTAATAAATACTTGGTGATTTATTGACTTCTTCTGAATCTCCATACTTCTTTTCAGTTTTCTTGTATGGGTTAATTGTAGAAGCCACATCTAATTATGAGTATCAAAAGGTTTTGAGAAGAATGTGGAATTTGAATGTACTGGTTTTTAGCAGTGTCCTGGTTTTGGCAGTATTAGCAGTATCTTTATTGCATACATCCAAATATTTTCCCCATTAGAATACTGGAATATTAGACAGGGATCATATCTTATGCATCTTTGTTTCAAGAACTAATTCGAGGCCTTATACATGGTAAACATTCAGCATATATTTATTGAAATTTGTTGAATTTACTGCTAGAGAACTGTTACTACCATAAATATTGCCAGAAGCATTGAGATTGACTAAAATGGGACACAGAGAATGGAATCTCTATTTATGAACTTGAATTAAGAACTGTGGAGAATTCTAAGCATCAGTGGACAGCAAAATATTGTGAATAGAGTAGTCATCAATGATATTGTCCTGATTCTTATCAGATAGTTAAGTCAGATTTGGAAAAGGAATTAACAGTTCATAGATGAATAGTGATACACACACACACACACACATATAAGATAATATTTATAAAAAGTGCTCAACACAGTTCCTGATACATAGTAGTCACTATATAACATTTATAAAAAATATATAATGTGTTTATGCATACACATATGCATATATGTATACATATAATATTTCATATTAAGGGGTTATGGAGAAATAGGCAATCTGCTACAGTTCTGGGTAAACTATAAATTTATACAATATTTTAAAATTCAATATATATTGAATTACAAAATTGGCCCACTATTTAGCTATATAGGCTTGAGAAGAAATGGGGTGCAATGGAAAGAGAATATGTAACATAAGAGTTTGGGGACCTTAATTCAACTCCCACTTCTTTCCTGTGTGCTTTTAGTTAAGTCATTTAACTCATTTGCAACATGAGAGGGTTGGACTAAATGATCCCTTCCAGCTCTAGATCTGTTTATTAATATGATCTTATGATCACTAATGAGCCAATGGATCTGTGATCATACTGGTGTGACTATCCCCACCAATAATACATATCATAACCCATCCATGCCTGCTTGCTAGGTGTAACTATTACCTATGTCTTCCTATAAAATCAACCCTTGGAGTCTGCCTACTATGCTAAGGTATGCCAATGTATGCTATATACATTCTTTTGATCTGGAACAGATAGGCTGACTATTGATGATATCTTTGTTTTGTCATGAAACTGGATCATCTTTTTGATCATATATTTCTTTGCTGACATTATGTTACTTCTCCTATGTAACTAATTCTTCATTCTTAATATATTGTAGTCTTCTCATTCTCCCAATATATTTCTCTTTCCCATCTGAGTAATACTCAACTTCCTCCTTATGGAAAGTATTGTATTCCTTGTTTTATGACCATGCAGTATCACAAATAGAAGGATACTGAAATTAGAAAGAGGAGTCTTTAGTTCAGAAAGACACTGAGAGACATTTAAAGAACTGATTTTTCAAAGTCAATTAATCCCTCACTCCTCATTCTGGACCCAATTCATTGTTTATTTTCAGTATCTGTCCAAGATGTATATATTGTTTAATGAACTATATGGATTATCCATACAACTGCTTTTAATAGTATGGAAAATTGGCATTTTATATACTCTTGGGTTTTTATAATATGGATAATTAGGCCAAACTCTTTGGAAAGTTTATTAATCTTATTAAGGAGCTTCTGTGACCTGACACAATCAGGATATCATTTACAAATTATCTGGAGAACTTCATTATCTATAGAGAGTCCTTCTGTGATCTGACTCTGCAGTGGCTATCTTCCATGACAGTGGTAAGTGTTTTTGAGAAGCAAGTCTTATTGTTTTATGCCTTAGTAATCAAAAAATCATGGAACAAAATTATTTCTGCTGTCTTTTCAGCAGTAGCTGGTGACATGATGGATAGGCCTCTGATTCTAGAGTCAGGAAAACCTGAGGTCAAATCTGACCTTACTGTTTGTGTGACTGGGTAAATCACTTTACCTTTGTTTGTCCCAGTTTCCTCAATTGTAAAATGGGGATAATAATACTCACCTCACAAGTAGATAATAATACTACCTACCTGCTTCATAAGTAGATAATAATAATAATACCTTTTCACCTCCTATAAGGATCAAATAAGATAGATAAAGATCTAAGATTTGTTAAAAATGCTTAGCACCCTGTCTGGTACATAGCAATCATTATATTAATTCCCTTCCCTTCCTCTTTCCTCTTTGCTTTCCCTTTCTTTCCCTTCCTTTTCTTTCTCTTCTTTTCCTTTATTTTCTCTTTTTCTTTCTCCTTTCCCTTTCCTTCCCTTCCTTTCTCTTCTCTTCTGAAAAGTCCTGTAGAATTATCAGGCTCTCAAAAATAGAATTAAGTACTTGAAATTTGTTACTTGGGGTGTGTATTATCAGCAAGCAAAATATATACTATTGCCTTTCAATTCATAAAAATGTCAGACAATCTCGTCACACTAAAGCAAATCTCCTTCCTTATAGTCATCTTTATCATTAAAAAAGAGGAAGAGGCTATGAATGGCAAAGATATTGCTTTCAAAAACCCATTTTTTGACCTCTTATCATTAATTAGTATCAAGTACAATATTTAATCTTGGCTCTGTATTCTGAAAACTAATATAGAAAACATTAGTTTACTAAACATCTCATCTGACATCCTTTCTATCATGTGTCTATGATCTTGGAGATGCAATTTTCATCTCTTTGCCTCAGTTTCTTATATCTGTAAAATGTTGTTAGTCTATTTAAATGTGGACAATTTGTGTCTGATTTGTGGTAGAATCTTCCAAACTTGTAGTTCTGATTAGTCACAATTGGACATATTTTATCTTAACCTGGCCATAGTGATATGATGTTGATCCTTTTTGAGCATGAAGGACAACAACCAACCAAGGAGGGGATATGGTTTGAATCAGTACTTATATGTAAAATTTTTTAGACTTTTTCAAAGTGCATATCTACTGATTAAAATTCCTTACTTTTGTAGCCACGCAGCTGTTGAATTCAGACATATTTACAATTTTTACAAATGAGTTGATTTTAATAAAAACAAGTTACTCTGAAGCATGATCTGAAACCAGATTTATGTGGGCTGGCACAATCTGCTATGCCAAACATATATTCATATTGCTTGGGTCTGTAACAGCCAGTTTTTTGAGTAGTGATAATGGCAGTCTTGATTCATGCCAACATACCAAAAAATTGTCAACTTATTTAAGATGCTAGATTTAATGTGACTTTCATGGACAGTCCCTAGGAAAGGAGAACCAGAGTTATCACTCCATTCCCTATAATTTGGCACTGGACACATGAAGGCTGCCACTGGTCTGCAGGAGATAGGTCACTTTCTGATGCTAAAAAAACAAAGAAAAAACTTTTTTTTTCCCTGAGGCTTAGTCATCCCATCATTCTAAGTATATTATTATTACTGGGGAAAATTTGCCTCTCTTTCTTTTACTTTTAGGTTGCTTTGTTATCTTTCTTTACCTCTTCAAAGCTTCCCCTTTTCATCCATTCAACAAGCATTTAAGTGTTTACTATGTGCCAGGTACTATACTAGGCACTAGAGATATAAAAATAAATGAAATTGTCCCTGTCCTTGTGGAGTTTACAATCTATTGGAAGAAAGTCAAATCAACAAGCATTTATTTAATTATGGACCAAGAGCAATGCTAATGGAAACATAGTATACTGTCTTATGCTGCAATACAACACAATTTATTATCATCCAGATTGAGAAATTTTCCTAATGATACAAGCAATCATGATGAAAATATCATCTATTTTCTTCAGACAAACAATATTCACACAGACACAAATGCAAAACATATATGAAATAAATATGAAATTTTAAAATCTTCCACCTAACTGCTGGTGGGGGAATCAGAAAAGGCCATAGATAAGAAATGACACTGGAGGGAAAAAAAAAAAAGAAACCTTGAAGAAAATACCTAGATAAATATGTAAAGTGTATGATTTGGTCTGGGACTAGAGTAGAACTGGCTTATATCTGTAAAGTACCCAATTTCAGTTTACAAATAAGGAAAGGAGCCCAGCCATTGAAACATTCAGCTTTCTGAAGTGGAATGACCACAGGCTCTGGTTTCAGAGGACTTTGGTTTAAATATGCTTTTAGAGGTAACTGTGATAAAGGAAAACAATATTAGTATCTTTATCTGTAAAGGGAAGGAATTGAAATACATGACCTCTGAGGTCCCTTTCAACTCTAGAGCTTCATTATCTTACCACTTTACCATCCCTATCACCAACCTAATTTTACAATTATTGGAAATTGAGAATCAGAGGTAAAGTGACTCCTCGAAAGTCATAAAGGCAACAATTCAGGAGGACCGATGATCTCTGAGCAGATGACCTTGATAAAGTTTAACATGTGTTTCTGATTGGAGAGTCAAGAAGAGAAAAAAGTAAGATCATTAAAAACCCTGAAGGTGGAGCAGCTAGGTGGCACAGTGGTTAGAACACCAGCCATGAAGTCAGGAGGACTTGAATTCAAATCTGGTCTTAGCCACTTAACATTTCCTAGCTATGTGACCCTAAGCAAGTCCCAATTGCCTTAGCAAAAACAAAAAACAAACAAAAACTCTGCAGGAATGGAAATCATCAAGTAATTTGGAAAATAAATGTAAGCAACTATACTGTATTCCCGCTGTCCTTTGAAGGGTAAGGAACAGGTAAAGGCTCATAGGGAGTTTCTCATAAGTGTGCTTTTTAGCAAGCTTTAGAGGGCTCAAGGAGAATGAAATTAGCAAGAAGTGATGAGAGCTAGGGGCAGCTAGGTGGCACAGTGGTTAGAGCACCAGCCCTGAAGTCAGGAGGACCTGAGTTCAAATTTGATCTCAGACACTTCCTAGCTGTGTGACCCTGAGCAAGTCACTTAACCCCAATTGCCTCAGGGAAAAAAAAATGAAGTGATGAGAGCTAAAACAACAACAACAACAAAAAAAAAAAACCAACAGAGGAGGAAAGAACCTGTCATAATTGTGAAAGCATGTCTTGAAACCAAAAGAAACTGCTACCACCTCGTTTTCGATTCGTTCCGTGTGTGTGTGTGTGTGTGTGTGTAAGTAACGGGTTATATTGAGGAAGCTCATCCCGTGTTTCATACATTTCTGAGCAGATAGGATTTTTAACTATTGGAATCCATATTTCCAGACTCTCCTTTGAAGAAGCAATTGAAGGATCTAATTGATTTTTTGTTTGTTTGTTTATGGAATGGAAGACAATTGGTTATGAAAACCGGGAAGAGCATTGCGTCTCTGCACTTCTTTTTTTTTTTTTTTTAAGTTTATGGATTTTCATTTTTATTGTGCTAATTGCTGGCAAGTATTTTACTATGATTTTTTTAAGGTTCACATTTTGAATGATCCTGCTCAAAAGTCCTTATTATCTAACATTTTTTTTTATATAAAGCTTTTTATTTACAAAGACATATGAGTGATTTTTCAACATTGACCTTTGCAAAAACGTTTTTTTTCCCAAGCTTTTCCCCTCCTTCCCCCCACCCCCCACCCCTAGATGACAGGTAATCTAATACATGCTAAATAGGATAAATTATATGACAAATACAATACATGTATACATATCTATACAGTTATCTTACTGCACAAGAAACACCAGATCTAGAAAGAGAAGAAGAAAAAAACAACCTAAGAAGGAAAACAAAATGCATGGAAATATTCACAGAAAGCGTTAAAATGCTGTGTTGTAGTTCACACTCAGTTCCCACAGGCCTCTCTCTGGATGTATATGACTATCTTCATCGCTGAAGAACTGGTTTGAATTACATCATTGTTGAAGAGAACCATGTCCATCAAAATTGATCATCGTATAGTCTTGTTGCTGTGTATAATGTTCTCCTGGTTCTGCTGATTTCACTCAGCATCAGTTCATGCAAGTCTCTCCAATCTTCTCTGAAATCCTCCTGTTGGTCATTTCTTACAGAACAATAATATTCCATAACATTCATATACCATAATTTATTCAGCCATTCTCCATTTGATGGGCATCCTTTCAATTTCCAGTTTCTTGCCACTACAAAAAGGGCTGCCACAAACATTTTTGCACATGTGGGTCCCTTTCCCTCCTTTAAAATCTCTTTGGGATATAGGCCCAGTAGAAACACTGCTGGGTCAAAGGGTATGTACAGTTTGATAACTTTTTGAGCATAGCTCCAAATTGCTCTCCAGAATAGTTGGATCCGTTCACAGTTCCACCAACAATGTATCAGTGTCCCAGTTTTCCCACATCCCCTCCAATAGTTATCATTATCATTTCCTGTCATTTTAGCCAATCTGACAGGTGTGTAGTGGTATCTCAGAGTTGTCTTAATTTGCATTTCTCTGATCAATAGTGACTTGGAGCACCTTTTCATGTGACTGGAAATAGTTTCAATTTCTTGGTCTGAAAATTGTCTGTTCATATCTTTTGACCATTTATCAATTGGAGAATGGCTTGAACTCATATATTTGAGTCAATTCTCGATATATTTTAGAAATGAGGCCTTTATCAGAGCCTTTGGATGTAAAAACATTTTCCCAGTTTACTGCTACCCTTCTAATCTTGTCTGCATTCATTTTGTTTGTACAAAAACTTTTTAACTTGATATAGTCAAACTTATCTATTTTGTGATTAATGATGACCTCTAGTTCTTCTTTGGTCACAAATTCCTTCCCTCTCCACAGGTCTGAGAGGTAAACCATCCTACATTGTTCTAATTTGTTTATAATATCATTCTTTATGCCTAGATCATGAATCCATTTTGACCTTATCTTGGTATATGGTGTTAGGTGTGGGTCAATGCCTAATTTCTTCCATACTAGTTTCCAATTATCCCAGCAGTTTTTGTCAAATAGTGAGTTTTTATCCCAAAAACTGGGGTTTTTGGGTTTATCAAACACTAGATTACAATTGTCATTGAGTATTTTGTCCTGTGAACCTAACCTATTCTACTGATCCACTACTCTATTTCTTATCCAGTACCAAATGGTTTTGGTGACCACTGCTTTATAATATAGTTTTAGATCTGGTGCAGCTAGGCCACCCTCATTTGCATTTTTTTCCATTAATTCCCTTGAAATTCTTGACCTTTTGTTTTTCCAGATGAATTTTGTTGTTATTTTTTCTAGTTCAGTTAAATAATCTCTTGGGAGTTTGATTGGTATAGCACTAAATAGATAGATTAGTTTAGGTAGTATTGCCATCTTTATTATGTTCGCTGGACCTATCCAAGAGCACTTGATGTTTTTCCAATTGTTTAGATCTGACTTTATTTGTGTGGAGAGTGTTTTGTAGTTTTGCTCATATAGATCCTGACTTTCCCTTGGCAGATATACTCCCAAATATTTTATACTGTCAATAGTTATTTTGAATGGAATTTTTCTTTGTATCTCTTGCTGTTGCATTTTGTTGGTGATGTATAAAAATGCTGATGATTTATGTGGATTTATTTTGTATCCTGCAACTTTGCTAAAGTTGTGGATTAATTCTAATAGTTTTTTAGTTGATTCTCTAGGGTTCTCTAAGTAGACCATCATATCATCTGCAAAGAGTGATAATTTGGTTTCCTCATGACCTACTCTAATTCCTTTAATCTCTTTTTCTTGTCTTATTGCCAAGGCTAGCATTTCTAATACAATATTGAACAGTAATGGTGATAGTGGGCAACCTGGTTTCACCCCTGATCTTATTGGGAATGGTTCCAGTTTATCACCATTACATATGATGCTAGCTGATGGTTTTAAATAGATGCTACCGACTATTTTAAGGAAAAGTCCATTAATTCCTATACTCTCTAATGTTTTTACTAGGAATGGATGTTGGATTTTATCAAATGCTTTTTCTGCATCTATTGAGATTATCATATGTTTTTTGTTAATTTGGTTATTAATATAGTCAATTTTGTTAATAGTTTTCCTAATATTGAACCATCCCTGCATTCCTGGTATAAATCCTACTTGGTCATGGTGTATTATTCTGGGAATGATTTTCTGTAATCTCTTCGTTAATATTTTATTTAAGATTTTTGCATCAATATTCATTAAGGAGATTGGTCTATAATTTTCTTTCTCTGTTTTTGTTTTACCTGGTTTAGGTATCAGTACCATGTCTGTATCATAAAAGGAGTTTGGTAGGAGTCCTTCATTCCCTATTTTTTCGAATAGTTTATATAATATTGGAGTTAACTGTTCTTTAAATGTTTGGTACAATTCACATGTAAATCCATCTGGTCCTGGGGATTTTTTCTTAGGGAGTTGATTAATGACTTGTTCTATTTCTTTTTCTGAAATGGGACTATTTAAGTAATTTATTTCCTCTACTGTTAATCTGGGCAATCTATAGCGTCTCTGCACTTCTAGTGGGGAAGGAGAGAACTAGGGACTTGCAGTAGAGATCCGTGAAAGAGGGGGAAAATTGAATGGAACACGTGGGGATGTGGGAGTGACCGACGGACTCAGTGACGCAGTGACGCGGAGGAGGCGGGACTTCCATTGACAGGGGGGCGGAGCTTACTCTCCTCCTACCCCTCCTGTGGTGTGTCAAACATTCGGGTGCTGCGCTTCCCCAGCCAAGCCCCCGGGCCGGGCAGGGTGTGCAGTGCGGTGCTGGGGGTGCGCGCCACGCGCGGGGCTTCCCTCGGACAGCCAGCCAGCCTTTCTGTGCGCGCTTGCGCGCCGCGTCTTGAGCCCCAGGACCAACAACTGAGTGCTCTCCTCCTTCCCCGTGCCCCCTCTCCTCGGGGGCCGCGGGGGTGTCGGGGCTGGCGGGGCCCCGGGAATATGTGAGGTCCAGTTCTGGCCCGCAGAATGGTTCCGGGTTTAGAGTTCACAGGTCAGAGTTGACTCCCTGAAAAGTGCAGCTGGTTTGAAATGCAAGATGGCGGCGGCAGCGGGGCCGTGAGGAGAGCCCGAGCCCGCGGCGGCGGGGGACCCCGGCACCGAGGCGGCGGCGGCCCCTCCAGGTAGTGGCGCTTGGACGGAGGGCGCGGGCCGCCTACCCACCGTACCCCGGGGCAATAACCATTCTTTTTACTAGTCACCCCTTGGGGCTGCGGGGGGTTTCTGGAGAAGAGAAAACCGCTGTCCTCGGAGCTAGCGGGAGGAGGCCGAGGCCCGGCAGCCCGGGGCGGGGTGCGGGGAGGGCAAAAGCCTCCCGTCCTCCCTGGGGATGAGAGAGAGGAGGCTGAGGAGAGGACGAAGCCTCCTCTGCTCCTAGGCAGTAATAGAGAAGAGGGTGAGGGGAGGATTATGATTGCTGCCCTCCCTGGGGATGATAGAAAAAAGTGAGGGGAAGATCGAAAGTCCTGCCCCTCCTGGGGGTGATAGAAAAGAGAATGAGGGGAGGACCGAGAGCCCTGCCCTCTGTGAGAATGATAGAAAAGAGGGTGAGGGGAGGATCAGGAGTCCTGTCTCTCCTCCCTGGGGTGAGAGAGAAGAGGTTGGGGCAGGACCGGGAGTTCCCCCTCCCCCCGGTGGTTATAGAGAAGAGGGAGTCCTGGCCTCTGTGGGGTGTTGAAGAATGAGATGATCGGAGGAGAGAGCCTCTTTACGTTCTCTGGGATGATAGAGAGTAGGACATAGTCTCCTTGCCTCCTTGGAGATGCTGGGGGAGTGTGAAGGAGAAGACAGCCTCCCTTACCCTGAGATAATGGAGGAGGGGGAATGAGAAGAAAGTACAGTCTTCTTTTTTCCCTCCCTCTGGGGATGTTGGGTCCAGGAGAGAATGTGCGGGAAGGACAGGACCTCCCTCCAGCTTTTCTGACAGGCTCTGAGAGGGGACATATCCTTTTGGGAAGGATTGAAGGATAGGAGGGCAGAACTCCTTTCCTTGGTGAGGGGATGGGCTGAGAGGACAGAAGTGAGAGGAAGGGAGGACCCCCACCCTCCTGGGATGACAGAAGAGAGACTTAGAGAAGGGTAGGGGTTCCTTCATCTCCTGGGGTGTTTGGGCATTCATTGTTTCTCTTCTCCCCTCTGGGGGTGAGGTGGTGTTACACAGACTCCAGATTGGAGGTTTTAAGCCCAATATCAGTGTAAAACAACCCTTGATTTCTGAATCTCAGGACCTGTATTAGTTAGACCTGCATTAAGACTTGGGGTCTTAATAAGAGAAAGACTGGGAATCTCAAGGCAGAGATAATAAAGGGCACTGGTAAAAGTAATTCGGTCCTTCTTGAAGGGAGTCATAGGAACACTAAATTGAGCATTAGCTGGTGTAAGGGACTATCTTGAGAGATAGTTTGTTCTTTAGGAGGAAATGGCAGGATAGGGTAGAGGTCCAAAAGTTGTTGCAAGGATATACGACAGGATTGAACTGATAGGAAAGGAAAAATTTCTGGGGCGAAGGGTAGGTGTTAATAGGACGTAAACTACCCCTTTGTTACTAACAGGCTTCTCAAGAATAAAGGAGAAATCAAGCTCCTTGGGGAGGTGGGTGACAGCGAAGGAAGAATTGGAATAGTTTCTCTTGTGGAGCAGTGTGGGGAGCTTTTTGAAGTGAGGAATTTCATGAGTTGAGAATGAAAACATGGAAGATAGGGAAAATACAAAGAAGCAACTTGAAGAGCAGAAATGCTTCCTGTAAAGGAAGAATTACTTAGAATAAAATTCAAAAGTCACCAAGTTAATATATGTTTTGATAGAGATCAGGATTAGGAACCTTGAAGTTCACTGGAAGAAAGTCTTATTTGGAGGCCCAGAAGGAGAATGAGACAAGTAGATGGCTTATTTCTTTGGGAAGAAAGAAGCTTCCTGCAGGCAACCTCAGGAATGGTTGATATCCATTTGCTATTTTGTTTGGTGTTTTTAGATATGTTTGGTATGTTTGTGTGTTTTCTCCCCTTCTCACTTCCTGCTCAAATCCACTGATAGTGTTACATTATTTCCAGTTGAATGAGATGTCTTTTTCCCAAGAGAATTATTCACAAAATGTTTGACTGGAGGTAAGGATAAGCAGATATTAAATGATAGTGGTAATATGCCCAGACACTTGATTTCTTAAATAGCAATTATGTTACTGATGTTTAGCTAAAGAATTGTATATAGGCTGTCAAAATCAATTATGATTTAATGAAATGAAAAGGAAAGGGCATTCAATTGATTTCCTCACTTATGTTCTATTCTCTTTCTCTCTGCCTTTTCAGCATTAAATAAATGTGTATATAAAACAAGTATTAAATTTTGTGAATCCTTTAAGTATAAAATACTATTTCATTCATCATTTTCTCTTCTGTGTAAGCAGTCTCTCACCAAAGGCTTTAAATATAATTAAAATAAAAAAGAAAACAAGGAAGGAATGAAGCTGAAGGATCAGTAGCTGATGCCAGCTGTGATTCATGCAGATTTCTTAGGCTGTTTTCCATTTACAAGAGCTTTTAAGTTCTTACATTAAAAGTACCTTTATAAACTTTACATATTATTATACAACAATTTGGAATGGCAGAGTTTTTAAAAAACATTGTTCTATTCTTCAGTTTTGGAAAGGTTCTTATAACTCTAGTTTAACATTCGGTTCCTAACAGATTAAGATGGGCAGACCCAGAGTAACACCATTGCCAGATGGTATGAAAATATGCTAATACTGAAAATGCAAATGTGATTGTGATGGGGAACATTCATTAGTAGACTTCTTCCTGTTGAAGCTGAACTTTATAATTTCATTAGATTTGGTGGCCATTCCAATTTATTAGTAAGGAACAATTATTTTATATCTAATGTTTTCATTGAAAAGCTTAAAAGATACAAAAAAACTTTTAAAATAGATTTTTAATTTTGTTAACAAGTTTATAAGTAATGGATTATATTGGATACTTTCCCCCTTTATTATATATTTTAATTTGTGAAAGCAAGGTCTTCTAAAGTAATATGTAATATTACTTGATTAGGGTAAAAAAGGAGAAACAAGGAAGAAGAATAATTATCTTAAGTAAATGTTACAAGTTCTTTACTCAAACAGTAATGTTGGTACATTTTTTTTTCTCTAGTTATCAGTAAACTAGTCACTTAACATATTGTTGAAGCCATATGAATATTTTGGAGTTTATTGGGGTTTTGGAATAAAATACTTTATTTGAATTAGGGAAGTACTGAAAATTTTAGACTGAATGTTATTAGTCTTATCTTAAAAGCTGGTATTTTATGATTGGCATAGTCTTTATTTCAGTATTAGGAAGTAACCTCTTCAGCACTGTTTGTAGTAGGAGTGCTTTACATTTTCTGTTGAGCTTTTGATTTTCCTTAAAATCACAAGTCAGTATACAATTTTATGCCAACATTTTTATAAATTTCATTTCATTGACAAGAGCCTGAGACTTCATTAAAAGATATTTTTGTAAGATTACTACTAGCTGTTTTCTTGTGATTGTTGGTTTAGGTTTATGCAGTCAAGGGGATGACTAAAGTAGTTGATTTAATAGGATAGAAATTGAATTTTTCCTGGAGATCTCCATATTTTACAGCTAATTATTTTAAAGATAAATAGGTACTAATTTGTATGTGATTGCTTTTTCATTTTTTAGGGAAATGTAATCGTAGTAGCATTTGGTCTATTTTCCAGTGTGATTGAGGGAATTAAAATCAGTTTTGTAAAACTCAAAATTCTAAATTGGACTCTAAAAAAACAAAGCAAAACAACACAGTTTATTTCATTGAATTTTTCAGTGCCTCTGGACTAACGTGACTTGGAAAAGAACTATTTAAGCCAGTTGACACTGAATTTTATCCTAAACAATTAAATAGTATTGAAAGTTATTTTATACAGAATTAATGGTGTTTATAATTTTGAATACATTTAATTTTTTAAAAATATTTTGATAACTTTATTATTATTATTTTTTCTTAATGCTTTTTATTTGTATAACATATGTATGGGTAGTTCCCCAGCATTGATCTTTACAAAGCTCTCCATTACAACTTTTAGCCCCAGTTCCCTCCCCTCCGCTAGATGGCAGGAGGTCCACTACATGTCAATAATACTGAAATACTTGACAAGTTGTGCAAGAAAAATCCTATCTACAAGAAAAAAAAGAAAATCAGAGAAAGGCAACACAATGCAAGCAAACATCAATAGAGATCATGAAAATGTTATGCTGTGGTCCATATTTCATATCCCTCTCTCTGGGTGTATAAATACATTTAATTTTAAATGGCTTAAAGGATGGCATGATATAAAAGCCTTTTCAAAATCAAGTAAACAGTATTATTTGGAGAAAATATTGCAGTTGTACTATATTCTTTTTTTTTTTTTTTTTTTTTTTTTGCTTTTTGCTGAGGCAATTGGGGTTAAGTGACTTGCCCAGGGTCGCACAGCTAGGGAATGTTAAGTGTCTGAGACCAGATTTGAACTCAGGTCCTCCTGACTTCAGGGCTGGTGCTCTAACCACTGCACCACCTAGCTGCCCCTGTACTATATTCTTAATATTATAACATATTTGCACTTCTTGAAAATCATTAATGGACTCATAGCAACATTCAGGAAATCTCAGACTTCTATAGTCAATGTACAATTTAGTAGGTTAAATAACATGATTTCTAACATCCATTATAGTTCTAAAATAGTATTCTTGTAAGTGGGAATGGTGCAGTTTATTCCTATACTTAAAATCCATCCATTAGAAATCAAAAACTCTCCATTTTGAGCTTTTTTTTTTAACTTTCTCAAATATATTTAAAAGATGACTAAATTTTTGAAACAACTTTGAAAAATTTACTTTGGTAATTTAGAAGTTCCAAAATGCATTATTGATGCTAGTTTTAAGAGTTAATGTAATATCAAGTAGGTCTAATCATTTTTATCATCCAAATTGTTTACTAAAATACATATATATATAACCTCCATTTTGAACCAGTGGAAATTTATCCATATGAATTTACACCAGGACCTCCCCCCCCTTTTAGTCATTTTCTTGTTCTATAAAGCATTTTGAAAATGCCATGCAATTTGAAAACATAATTTAATAAACCAGTTATTTTCTGCATATCAGTTATTCATTTTGGAACACATTTAAAATTTGGCAACTGTTTCTGTCAATATCCTGTTGAAAGCTAAGGAGTAAAAACAAGAAGGCACCAAACAGAATCTGTAGAATTCCAATCATAGTCAGAAATATAATTCACTGGATCTACCAAGAAATCCTATTTATTTTTCCCTGAGTGCAAAACAAATCTTAAGTATCAGTATTATTTAATACTGATATTTAATATTTAATTATTTGTTATTTAATAGTAATAACTAATATTTAATACTGATAAATGCTGTTCAGAAAGCTATATAGTGAGAACTGTGAATAGAATTGACATTATATAACTTGAAAAAGTCTTGGGATAGATTGTTTACTATATCTGAGAAGGCTTCCTGACAAGCAGAAATTATGTCTCTTGGGAAAATTATCTTATATATGCTAGAGCTCTAACTTAATATGAAAAACAAAGTCAATTTTATATACTTAAAAATATGATTAAAAAATATTGTGAAGGCACCTGTCAGATTGGCTAAAATGACAGGAAAAGTTAATGATGAATGTTGGAGGGGTTGTGGGAGGGCTGGGACACTGATGCATTGTTGGTGGAGCTGTGAATGGATACAGCCATTCTGGAGAACAATTTGGAGCTATGCTCAAAAAGTTATCAAACTGTGCATACCCTTTGACCCAGCAGCATTTCTATTGGGCTTATATCCCAAAGAAATCATAAAGGAAGGAAAAGGCCCCACATGTGCAAGAATGTTTGTGGCAGCCCTTTTTGTAGTGGCTAGAAACTGGAAATTGAATAGATGCCCTTCAATTGGAGAATGGCTGAATAAATTATGGTATATGAATATTATGGAATATTATTGTTCTGTAAGAAATGACCAGCAAGATGATTTCAGAGAGGCCTGGAGAGACTTACATGAACTGATGCTGAGTGAAATGAGCAGAACCAGGAGATCATTATACACGGCAACAACAGTACTATATGACGATCAATTCTGATGGACATGGCTCTCTTCAACAATGAAATGTTTCAAACCACCTCCAATTGTTCACTGAAGAAAGCCATATACACCCAGAGAGAGGGATGTGAAATGTGGACCACAATATAACATTCTCATACTCCTTGATTGATGTTTGCTTACATTGTGTTTCCTTTATCTGATATATCGTTTGTGTAGATAAGATTTTTCTTGCACAACAATGATAAGTTTGAAAATATGTATACATATATTCGATTTGCCAATATTTTAACATAATTAACATGTAGTGGATATCCTGCCATCTAGGGAAGGGGTGGGGAAGTTGGGGGGAAAATTTGTAACGGAAAGCTATGTAAGGGTTATTGTTGAAGAATTACCCACACATATGTTATGCAAATAAAATAAAATTAAAAAAAAACTATGCAAATGTTTTGGAAATAAAAAGCTTTAAAAAATAAAAAAAAATATTGTGAAGGTAAGAACACCATTTTAAATATTCATTATCTTCCCCTTAACTACTCTGGTTATACACCATATTTTTGGAAATAAATCTTTTCTGAGAAAAAACATCCAGTTTATTGGATGAAATGATGATAATGCTCATCCAACAAATGTTTGGATGCTGCATTTTAAAATATGATCATTGTAAAGCCATTTGCTACTCATTTCTAGCAGAAATAAATAGATGGTTTCCTTAAAATAGACTGTCACCATCTACCATTCTACTAGATACCATTGGGTACCACTGGTTTACTGTTTAACTTGGACTATTGGTTTATGTGATTTAGCACTAATAAAAACAACTTCACTTTAAAATAATACACATTGGCATGTTAGGGTAAAAATATTGGCGTGGTTAAGTCTAAATATACATACTTCCAAAAGTATAGTTTAAATATGCTATATTCAGGTTTAGCAAAGATTCATAGGATTACAGCTTTTAAAAAGTTTGGAAATATCTGTTTTTTTTTTGTTTTTGTTTTTTTTACTTATGGGGAGACAGACCCAGAGAAGGTAAAGTCAAATAGGTAAGAAGGAGGATTAGAATTTGAACCCAGGTCCAATAATTCCAAATTCAGTGTTTTTCTATTACACTGAAGTTTTTATTCAATTTTAAAATTTTACTCAGATTTTTAAAAAACTAATATTGTATCTTAATTTCCATAATTATATTACACAAATAACATGTAATAAACACCTTTGAAAATACCTACAAGAGTATTCACATTATGGAAAATTCATCATAATAAAAATTTAGTTGGATGAGTTTATATCAGTTTATTGATATAAATTTTATTGATATAATCTTGTAAATATATTTGTAAACAACATATACACATTGTTCTAATGTTAGTTTTGACATTGTGGATGATTGTTCTGACAATTTTATGAGGAAATTTAAAAGATCTGTTTTTTTTTAACGAAAACCAGAATCTTTTCCTGTAATGTTTTGCTAATTGCTATATGTAATCTTACTTGAATGAAGAGCGTGCTTGAAATATATCAGGACCTAACTTTCTTTATTCTCTTCATAGGAAAAGGTGCATGGCTAATTTGGCGTTTGTAGTTAGTAATGGCTTGAGCTAAACTCTCCTAACTGGAAGGCATTCGCTACTTCTTCGAAGGACAGAGTACTGGAGAAAATATGGCAAGTATGTGTTCCTTGTTCTTGGAATGGGAATGTTAGTTATTTATATATTCAATTTATATTCTAGGGACATTAATACTGCAGGTAATCAACTCTTTCAAAGTTTACAAAGTTGGAATATAATTAAAACTACATTTAAAATTTATTTTCTCAACTTTAAGAGCAATGAAGGTACTGGCTGCTTGATTTCAAAATACTAACATAAATTCTTCATGCAAATATAAACTGATTTAATAAAATTTTATTGTGCTTTTGCTTACACATTAAGAATACGTTTAAAGTAAACAGCTGAAGAAAAAAAATCCCAGAAAAGTGTATATCCCGACTGTGAGAGATTAAACTAAAGCTTGTTATTGTTGTTTTGTTACTCTTACAATTCCCCAAGTGAGAATATCTCATAAGTTGTATGAGCTTTTTTAAAAAAAATCAATTTTGAAATAATTTTTTTTGTATTACCAATTTTCAAAATTTGACTAAATCTGTTAATTCACTGACTTCTTTAGAAGGTATTAGTTTGTCAACCATTATAAACAATGTTGTGCAAAGTATTACAAAATACTTTAATTCAGCTACTATTTTGTATTTTCCACAAAGAATTGTCAGGATGAGATGATAGAAATTATGAGTTATCATAGCTGGTAACCTAAATTTACATGTTGAGGACTCAGGAGACCTATAGGGCTTTCTTATGCCTGGGCATGGCCTTTGATCATGTGTTTCTGCCAGTACTCCTCAGCTGTGTTAGCAGTGAAGTCTAGTTTCTATGGGTCTCCACTGGCTGTCACAGTTTATGTAAATACTCAAAGTAGAAGACATTTATCAGGGTTTGTCAAGGTTCTTAGTGGGCTTCCACTTATACTTGTCCAATACATAGTACCAGAGATGGCTCTGTCAGTGGCAGGAAGCCAGCCCTTTCTTAATCGTTAGCTATTACTGGAGAGGAGGTCATGATATTGAAAGGGGGTTGTTAAAGACCTGGATCCAAAGCAGTGCCTGGGAGAAAACTAGGTAAATACACATCTCTGTCTCTGTACTGATTGTTCTTTATCTCTGAAATGTTTTGTCCTCCCACTAAGAGCTCTTTAGTGTCCTTGCTTTCCTTCATGACTCAATTCATATATCATTTTGGGGAGTGGAATGTGGGTTTTCCTAGTCTTTCTTGCTGCTCAGATGTTTTCCCTTTTCAGATTATCTTCATATACTGTGTATATGTCCTGTATGTAGGTAATATTTACATATTGTTTCCATCAGAATATATGCTTCTTGAATGAATGTACTATGTATGTAGGTTTTGTTTTTCCTTTTGCCTTTCATTGTATCTTTAGAAGTTAGCACAGTTCCTGACACATAGGTGACAAATATTTGTTGTCTGACTGATTGAGAGACAGTTTTAGGAAACAGTTGTCAAAAGGCCATCAAATGCACTACTTTCTTTATATTGAAGAATCAAGAGTATTTAACATCTGTTTTAAGGAAGGATTGAATAATCACAGAGATTCCAGGTTAATAGCCAGGCTTAATTACCATCTTTCAGGGATTTGTTTGGGATTGTATGATGGTTGATGGTGAATGCAACCTCTAAGATATGTGTATTAGTAAACTGTACTTAAATATATTATCTGGTGAAATGGCAGCCAAAAAAATGAAATGATTTCAGGTTAGAGATATAATTTTCAGAATAAGAAAAATTATAGTATCCTTTTACTTTTTGCTAGTTAGATACTTTGAAGTATTGTGTCCAATTCTGGGTATCATATTTTAGGAAAGACATCCATCTAGAAACTAAAGGTCCTATTCAGAAGAGTATAACAAGAATAAGAATAAAAATTGAGGCCATACAGGGATCATGTGAAAGAAATGGATTAGTTATGGTCTTCTTGGCCTTAAAGGGAAATCCTGGGAGCATTAGGTGGAAATTGTAGAAATGAAGTATTATGCTTGATATAATGAAGAAACTGCCTAACATTTAAAGCTAACCAAAAATGGAATGAGCAGTAAGAAGAAATAATGGATCTCCCTTATTAGAAGATTCCTCTTGGGAATGGATATTACTGCCTACATACTGACTAAACTAAATGAACTCTAAGCCCTTTTAAGCTTTGAGATTCTATGACTATCACTAGCTGTTGAAATCATTTGATATTGTGGTATCTGCATCAAAGGAAACTTTGGTACTAAGGAGTTCCCTTTGCTAGATTGTACTTGCTTGGGGAACACAAGGAGAAAGCTTAATGAATTGAAGTGCAATCAGAGAACATGATCTTTGTAGGAGGCATATTTGAGATCCTTGCATCAACCATGAAGACAAACCAAAGCAGAACAATTGTTAAATACCTCTTGAGTTTCTTAAGAGGTCTCTTTGGCATATCTGCCCAATGAAAATTCTTGAAGTAGTATAAAGACTAAGGATTAGAATCTTGGCAGTGGGGAGCTGTTAGCAAGAGGAGTCCCCAGTCAGGTGACTATAATATGGAGTAAAACTCAGGGGCAGCTAGATGGCACAGTGGATAGAGCATTGGGCCTACAGTCAGAAAGACCAGAGTTCACATTTGATCTCCCTTACTAGCTGTGTGACCTTGTTAAGTTACTTAACCCCTGACCACATAAAACTAGAGAAGGAAATGACAAACCATTCCAGTATCTTTACCAAGAAGACCCCCATGGATAGAGTTTAGTGAAGGCCAGCCCATACTAAGACAATCCATCCATTTGGAAGAAAACTGTACATTGAGTTCAGAGTTTATGACAATGAAGTTTCAGGAAGTTAGAACTAAATTCACATATAAAAAGATTAATCTTTATAAGAACTGAATATGAAGTAGAATTTGCATGCTTAGGGATATTCTTTTCTTTCTTTTGGGGAGGGCATCATTATGTCTACTTTTTATCCCTAAATTTTTATTCCCAATTAAAAAAAAATCCTTTTGTAACAAGCATAATTAAGCAAAACATCCATTTGTTGTGCATCTCTAAAAATATAGGTGTCAGTCTGCACTTTAAGTTCCTCATCTCTTTGTCAAGTAGTGGATACCGTGCTTACTTACAGTCCTCTGAGTTATAACTGGTCATCACATTGATCAGAGTTCTTAAACCTTTCAAAGTTGTTTTTCTTTACAATGTTATAGTATTATATAAATGATCCTTTTGCTTCTGATCACTTTACTCCACATCAGTTCATTTAAATCATCCCAGATTTCTTTGAATCTTTCCCTTTGACAATTTCTTTTACCTCAATAATATTCTGTTATGTTTATATACTATAATTTCTTCAGTCATTCCCCTGTTTATGGGCCACCCACCTTGTTTCTAGTTCTTTGAAACAACAAAAAAGTGTTGCTATAAATATTGTTGTACTTATGGGTAATTGGCGGGTTTTTTTTTCAATCTCTTTGAAGTATGGATCTAATAATAGTATTGCCAGGTCAAAGAGTATCTATAGTTTAGTGATGTTAGAGGCCTATGCTGAAATTGCTTTTCAGGATGATGGGACCAGTTCATAACTCCACCAAAGGTGTATCAACGTGCTTGTCCTCCTGGAGCCCTTCCAACAACAGCCATTTTCTATTTTGTCATCTTTGTCAATCTTATAATTGTGAAACAAAAATCTAGAGTTGTTTTAATGTTCCTTTCTCAAATTAGTGATTTGAAACATTTTTTCAAATCATTGTTGATAGCTCAAAACTTCTTCCTCAGAAAACTCTCTCCTTATATCATTTGACCTTTTTATTTATTAAGGAATGGCTCTTGTTCTTATATTTGAATCAATTCCTTAAGTGCTCCAGATATTAGACCTTTATCAGAGAAACAGTCTAAAAAGATTTTTCCCAATTAATTGTTTCCTTTCTTTTTTAATTAAAAAAATGATAGTATTTATATTTCCAAATACATACAAAGATAGTTTTCAACATTCACCTGTGCAAAATCTTGTGTTCCAAATTTTGCTCCCTCTCTCCCCTTTATTCCCTTCCCTAGAGAGCAAGCAATCTGATATAGGTTAAACATGTGTAATTTTTATAAACATATTTCTATATTCATCATGCTGCATAAGAAAAATCAGATCAAAAGAGGAAAAAAACCTTAAGAAAGGAAAAAAAAAACAGGCAAACAACAACCAAAAAATGGTGAAAATACTATGCTTTGATCCATAGTGGACAGCTGTTTCCTAAGTCTATTGGAATTGCCTTGAATCACTACATTGTTGAGAAGAGCCACATCCATCACAGTTGATCATCATGTAATCTTGTTGCTGTGTACAGTGTTCTCTTGGTTCTGTTCACTTCACTTAGTATCAGTTCATATAAGTCTTCTCAGGCTTTTCTGAAATCAGCCTGCTTGTTGTTTCTTATAGAACAATAATATTCCATTACTTTCACATACTTCCATTTCCCAATTGATGGGCATCCACCCAGTTTCCATTCCTTGCCACTACAGAAAGAGCTGTCATAAACATTTTTGCACATGTGGGTCCTTTTCCCTTTTTTACGATCTCTTTGCTATACAGACACTGCTAGATCAAAAGTTATGCACTAATTGTTTCTTTTCTAATTTTAATGGCATTGATGATGTTGAAGTGGGTGATGGTATGTAATCAGAATTGTCCCTGCTATCTTCTGCAATCCTTTAGAGCTATTAAAACCTTTGTGCTAATAAAAATGTTTTATCAGTTATTAGAATAATAGCCTGAAAGACATGCTTTTAAAGCAGATAGTCTCTAGCTAAGGGATAGTTAGCACAACAGATGCCAGAGAAGAGTCAAAAAGATCTTGACTGGCTAAAACATTGGACTGAATGTAATATGGTGAAATTCATTTGGAATAAATATAATGTTTTGCTCTTGAGTATAAAAAAAATCAACTCCACAAGTAAGGATGGAAAAGGTGTGGCTAGGTAGTAGTAGTACAAAGAAAGATCTGTAGGTTTCAGTTGACTGCAGGCTTACCAAGTGAAAAGTGTTAAATGGCATCTAAAAAGCTAATTTGATCCTGAGATGCATTAAGGAATACTTCTAGAAATAAGGAAATTTGCCTTGATCTGATCTCATCTTCACAATCAGCTTTGACGTCACAGTTTAAGGATATTGATAAACTAAAGAGCAAGGAAGGAAAAAACCAGGATAGTGAATGACTCTAAGACTTCATCATATGAGAAAAGAGGAATTGAAGAAATTGTTAATATTTATCTTGGAGAAGAAATGACTTAAGAACATGCTATTTTTATTCTTTTTGTTGTTGTTTGCTTGTATTTTATTTTGCTTCTCTCTCTCTTTTTTTTACTGATTTGATATGATTTTTCTTGTATGGCATGATAATTGTGTAAATATGTATGCATATATTGGATTTAACATATATTTCTACCATGTTTGACATATATTGGACTACTTGCCATCTAGGGGAGGTTATGAGAAAAGGGGGGTGGGAAATTGGAATACAGGGTTTTGCAAGGACTAATGTTGAAGAATTTTCCATGCATATGTTTTGCTGAGGCAATTGGGGTTAAGTGACTTGCCCAGGGTCACACTGCTAGGAAGTATTAAGTGTTTGAGACCAGATTTGAATTCAGGTCCTCCTGAGTTCAGGGCTAGTGCTCTATCCACTGCGCCACCTAGCTGAGTTCAATTGCCTTTTAGTGCTGGGATTAGTTTTTTCAAAACCCTGTTTTTTTTTTTTTTTTTTTTTTTTTTTTTTTTTTTTGGTGTTTTGATGTTTTGGTAATTTTTTTTTGATGCATTTGTTTGTTTGGTTATTTTTGGTACATTTTTGCACTTCTTACCTATGTTGTTTCCTTGATGACTCTGCTATCTTTATATTAATTCATATAAATTTCCCCCTAACTTGTCATAGTCTTACGATTTTGTGTCTATTCCATTCTTTTTTCTTTAACCACTTTCAGTTTTCAGCCCTGTCATTTAGAGCTATTCCCAAGTGCTGTTGATATTACATCGGACCCTAGGAATAGGTAAGAATTTCATTCTCTCCACCTCTCTAGACACCAGCAGCAAATTTCAGGCTAAGAACTATTAAAAAGGGATGATTCCTTGGAGGAGCTAAAATATGGGGGAAAAAACCTCTCTGATATATATCCCTTGTGTTTTGCTATTTCTACCTTGTTTTGCCTCAGTAACTGTTTTCTGACAGGGTAAACTTGAATGTTTACATTCAGCAGCTAGAGGGAATCCTGGGGATAGGTGGGAAAGAACTGCCATCTTATTCTGTGTTATTATTGCATGTAGAATTAATGATGTTTTTATAAAATGACATTATTTTGGAAGCAGTGTTATGGATAATGGGGAATGCCTATACCTAGTGATACTTAAGTATGAACCAAATAAATGACAGCAATAATATTCTGATCTGTTTTTAATATTGTTCATTTTGAGGAAGAAACTGAAAAAAAATCTTTTTGAAAATAATTATAGCAATACTTACTTATTTCAGAGACATATATTGTGATTTGATTCATATGAGTACTTGTTCCATTATTGCTAAACACAGTCACTTCATACCTTAGAAGATCTTTGTATGTTGCTGTAGCGCCCCCCCCCAAAAAAAACCCAAAAAACCAATCACCTGGTGGTCTAATGTATGATTAACCTTTCTAAACTTAGTTCAGCTGTCTTAGTTAAATATATAGTTTTTTTTTGTAAGACCTGTATTTTAAGTTTATTCCTGTTTGTTAGGAACTGCTAGGACTTGTATTCTAGTAACATTACCTTTGCAAACCAGGATGCATCTCCATGTTAGGGTGAGGCATTACAGTAGTATTTTAGTGAAGAATTACATTATATGGTACTAGAAATGTACTTTTTATTTTTAATAGTATTTCATTTTTCCCCAGTTACATATCAGAGAGATTTTTAATATGCTTTTTTTAATGAAGCCTTTAAAATATTTTTAAACATTTCCACATCAGTCATATTGTGAAAGAAGAATCAGAATAAAAGGGAAAAACCATGAGGGGAAAAAACAACAACAAAAAGTGAAAATAATATACTTTGATCTGCATTCAGAATCCAGAGTTCTTTCTCTGTATGTGGATAGCATTTTTCATCAGGAGTCTTTTGGAATTTTCTCAGATCATTGTATAGCCTGAGAAAAGCTAAGTCTGTCAAAGTTAATACAATGTTGCTTTTGCTGTGTTCTGGTTCTGCTCATATTACTTGGCATCAGTTCATGTCAGTTTTTCCAAGTTTTTCTGAAATTCACATAGCTCATCATTTCTTATGGAACATTAGTATTTCATTTTGTTCATACACTACAGCTTTTTAGCCATTCCCAATTGATAGGCATCTCCTTAATTTCCAATTGTTTGTCACCACAAAGAGAGCTACTATAAACATTTTTGTACGTGTGGATCCTTTCTCCTTTTTTTTTTTTTTTGCTTTTTGCTGGGGCAATTGGGGTTAAGTGACTTGCCCAGGGTCACACAGCTAGGGAATGTTAAGTGTCTGAGACCAGATTTGAACTCAGGTCCTCCTGACTTCAGGGCTGGTGCTCTAACCACTGCTCCACCTAGCTGCCCCTCCTTTCTCCTTTTTTATGATCTCTTCACAACTCCAACAATTTAACATTAATTTTCTATAAGATTTTGAGCTCCAGATTTTTCTTTCTCCATCCTTTCCTCCTCTTCCCTCTTCTTAAAATGGCAGGCAGTTTGATACAGTTTATACTTATACTACATGTAAAAACGTGACCTTTGTGAAAGAAGAAATAGATCAAAAAAGGAAAAAAAGAAACAAGAAGGAATAATGGAAGTTAAAAATATAATACTTTGATTTGCATTCTGAATCCATCAGTTTTAATCTGATTATAGATGGTATTCATGAGTCCTTTGTACTTAATCGGGATCATTGTGTTGCTGAGAAAAGCAAAGTCAACTTTGTTAAAATTGATAATCATATAGTATTATTGATACTGTGAAATTCATTGTTTTCCTGGTTCTGCTCATTTCTTTTTGGATCAGTTCATAAAAGTTTTTCCAGGTTTTTCTGAAGTCTAATGGTCATCATTTCTTACTGCACAATAATACTGCATTACATTCATATACCACAGCTTGTTCAGCCATTCCCCAATTGATGGGCATTCCCTCAATTTCAGGATTTTGCTAGCACAAAACAGCTGCCATAAATATTTTTACACATATAGGTCCTTTTTTTCCTGGATCAGAGGATATGTACAGTTTGGTTTCCTTTTGGGCATAGTTCCCAATTGCTCTCCAGAATGGTTGGATCAATCCACACCTCCACCAATAAGTATCTTGATTTTTGCTACATTCTTACTTCCCTTTTTTGTCACATTGGCCATTCTGATAAGTGTGAAGAGAGTGTCTCAGAATTGTTTTAATTTGCATTTCTCAGATTAAAAATCATTTAGAACACTTCTTCACATGCTTATAGATAGCTTTGATTCCTTTATCAAACTGATATGAAACAGTTTTGAAACTGCCTGTTCATATCCTTTGACCACTTATGAATTTGAAAATGGCTTATGTTTTTAAAATTTGACTCAGTTCTCTATATTCAAATATACTTTTTTAAAATAAACATTAAAAAATAAAGTAAACATTTCTATTCAACTGATATTTCTAGGTCTACACATCTTATAATTCTGGTGCCAATAAATTTGCTTTTATGTAATTGAACTTTTAATTCTGTATATGGATGAATAGTGCAAAAATTTTCAAATTGGGTTTTGAGACTTGTTTTTAGCTAATTCATTACGTTATTAAAGTAAAGCAAGACTATAGATAGGATATTTCAATCCTATTCAGTTTTGTACCTGGCAGCTTTCCTGCCCTTGGTGCCACTACAATATTATCACATACAAAAAGGAAAGAAATTGAAGCAGTATTATTACAGTTACAAATTAGTATATTAGTAGAATTCCAGACTTTCACAAAGTTGGTATCTCTTACCTTTTTATCAAAGGAATAATAATATCACATTTATCAAAAACTTCCTCATCAACTCTTTGAGGTATAAATAATGCATTATTAGATGGATGATTTTAGTTAGGAAAAGGGATTGTAATTTGCCTAGGGTCATACCAGTACTAGGCTTTAAAATTAAAATTAATTTTAAAAATTTTAAATTTTTTTCAAAGTACATGCAAAGATAGTTTTCAACATGCATCTTTGTAAAACTTTGTGATCTAAATTTTTCTTCCTCCCTCTCTTACCTCTCCTCTCCCCAAGATAATATGCAATCTGATATAGGTTAAATATGTATAGTTCTTTTAAACATATTTCCAGTCAGGTTGTATAAGAAAAATCAAACCAAAAGGAAAAAAAAAAGACCACAAGAAAGAAAACAAACAAAAAAAGGGTGAAACTATTATTCTTCAATCGACATTCAGTCTCCATAGTTCTCTTTCTGGAGGTGATTGGCATTTCCCATCCCAAGTCTATTGGAATTGCCTTGAATCACCACATTGTTGAAAAGAGCCATGTCCATCACACATGATCATTACTAATCTTGTTGTTACTGTGTGTAATGTTCTCCTGGTTCTCACTTCACTCAGCATCAGTTCATGTAAATCTCTTTAGGCCTTTCCGAAATCAGCCTCATAATTTCTTTTAGTACAATAATATTCCATTACCTTCATACACTATAATTTATTCAGCCATTCCCAAACTGATAGGCACCCATTCAGTTTCCAGTTTCTTGCCACTACAAAAAGAGCTGCTACAAACATTTTTACACATATACATCCTTTCCCCTTTTTTTTAATGATCTCTTTGGGATACAGACCTAGTAGGGAGACTGCTAGATCAAAGGGTATGCATAGTTTGATAGCCTTTGGGCATAGCTCCAAATTACTCTCTAGAATGATTGGATCATTTCACAACTTTACCAACAATGTATTAGTGTTCCAATTTTCCCACATCTCCTCCAACATTTAGCATTATCTTTTCCTGTCATTTTAGCCGGTGTACCTGTCTTAAGTTCCATTACTCTAATCAATAGTGATTTAGAGCATTTTTTTATATGACTATAGATGGCTTTAATTTCTTCATTATTTTGACCATTTATCAATTAAGGAATAACATAGTCTTAAAAATTTGAGTTAATTCTCTATATAGTTTTACAAATGATGTCTTCATAAGAAGCACTGGCTGTAAAAAAAAATTTTTTTTTCCAGTTTTCTGCTTTCCTTCTAATCTTGGCTGCATTGACTTTGTGCAAAACCTTTTTAATTTAATGTAATTAAAAGTATCTATTTTGCATTTTATAATGTTCTCTAATTCTTCTTGGGCCATAAACTCCTCTCTTTTCCACAGACCTGACAGGTAGATTATCCCTTGCTCTACTAATTTGCTTATAGTATTACTCTTTATGTCGAAATCATGAACCCATTTTGACCTTACCGTGGGTATAGGGTGTTAGATATTGGTCATACTCTTTTCCAGTTTGCCCAGTAATTATTGTCAAATGGTGAGTTCTTATCCTAAAAGCCAAAATCTTTAGGTTGATCAAACACTAACTAGATTACTATAGTCATTGACTATTTTGTCTTGTGTACCTAACCTATTACACAACTATTCTATTTCTTTTCTTGTTTTCATTTTATTAAAGCTTTTTATTTGCAAAACGTATGTATGGGTAATTTTTCAACATTGACCCTTGCAAAGCTTTCTGTTACAAATTTTTCCCCCTAACCCCCACCCCTTCCCTAGATGGCAGGAAGTCTACTACATGTTAATTATATTAAAATACTTGACAAATTAAATATGTATATACATATTTTTACAGTTATTTTGCTGTGCAAGAAAAATCGTATCTATAAGAAAAAAAAATCTGAGAAGGGAAACATAATGCAAGCAAACATCAATAGAGAGCATGAAAATGTTATGTTGTGGTCCACATTCATATCCCTCTCTCTGGGTGTATATGGCTTTCTTCATCACTGAACAATTGGAACTGGTTTGAAACATTTCATTGTTGAAGAGAGCCATGTCCATCAGAATTGATCGTCATATAGTCGTCTTATTGCCATGTATACTGATCTCCTGGTTCTGCTCATTTCACTCAGCATCAGTTCATGCAAGTCTCTCCAGGCCTCTCTGAAATCATCTTGCTGGTCGTTTCTTACAGAACAATAATATTCCATGACATTCATATACCATAATTTATTCAGCCATTCTCCATTTGATGGGCATCCACTCAGTTTCTAGTTTCTAGCCACTACAAAAAGGGCTGCCACAAGCATTTTTGCTCATATGGGTCCCTTTCTTTCCTTTAAGGTCTCTTTGGGATATAAGCCCAATAGAAACACTGCTGGGTCAAAGGGCATGCACAGTTTGATAACTTTTTGAGCATAGTTCCAAATTGCTCTCCAGAATGGTTGGATCCGTTCACAGTTCCACCAACAATTCATCAGTGTCCCAGCCTTCCCACATCCCCTTCAACACCTGTCATTATCCTTTCCTGTCATTTTAGCCAATCTGACAGGTGTGTAGTGGTACCTCAGAGTTGTCTTAATTTGCATTTCTCTAATCTATAGTGATTTGGAGCACCTTTTCATATGATTAGAAATAGTTTTAATTTCATCATGTGAAAATTGTCTGTTCATATCATTTGACCATTTGTCGATTGAAGAGTAGCTTGAATTCTTATAAATATGAGACAATTCTCTCTATATTTTTTTTAATTTTATTTTTTTATTTTATTTGTATAACATATGTGTGGGTAATTCTTCAACAATAACCCTTACATAGCTTTCCGTTACAAATTTTTCCCCCAACTCCTCACCCCTCCCCTAGATGGCAGGATATCCACTACATGTTAATTATGTTAAAATATTGGCAAATCGAATATATGTATACATATTTCCAAACTTGTCATTGTTGTGCAAGAAAAATCTTGCCTACACAAACGATATATCAGATAAAGGAAACACAATGTAAGCAAACATCAATCAAGGAGTATGAGAATGTTATGTTGCGGTCCACATTTCGCATCCCTCTCTCTGGGTGTATATGGCTTTCTTCAGTGAACAATTGGAGGTGGTTTGAAACATTTCATTGTTGAAGAGAGCCATGTCCATCAGAATTGATCGTCATATAGTACTGTTGTTGCCGTGTATA